>MU772503.1:99445-142619 GCA_026770625.1 Nicotiana glauca
TTAAGCGCTCTCTGTGAAATTTGGTCGAAATCGGACGTCGTTTGACGTGTTTCGGACCTAAATAGCCAACTTGGGAATTTATGAACTTTGAAATGAAAATCATGAGTTTTGAGGCTCAATTATATGCAAATGATGTTATTTCGGCGATTTGATCGCTCGAGCAAGTTCGTATGATGTTTTTGAGTCAGTGTGCATATGGGGTTTGGAGCCCCGAGGGCTCGGGTGAGTTTTGAGTAGGTCCCGGGAGGCCTCAGACTTAAATTATCAGATCTGGCAGAGTAGCAGGTCCCACGCGGCCGCGGTGCATTTCTGTGCAGTCCGCGTGGGATGGATCAGAGGGTCGTTGGTTTGAGCTCAGCCAGTGCGGCCGCTCACCAAAACACTGCAGTCCGCGCTGGAGCCACGCGGCCGCGTGCATTTGTGTGCGGTCCACGTGGCCAGTTTCGCTGGTCAGCTTTGTTCCCTTCCCCGGCGCGGCCACGTACATTTTTGTGCGGTCCGCGCCTGCCCTCCAGTGTAGTATATGATTCCGAGATTTTCAGTCATTTTACACTTTTACAAAACCTAAAACATAAGGGGCGATTTTCCAAACAATTCTTCTCTTCAAAACGATTGGTAAGTGTTTTCTAACTTATTTTCTTTACTTTTTATCATCTTTAAACATAATTTCAACTTCAACACAAAGATTTTAACGGGTGAATTTGGGAATCTAGGGTAGAATTAGGGATTCTATATTTGGGGGTTTTGGACCCCAATTCGATGTCCGATTCCATATAACTTGTATATCTGAGTCTATGAGGGAATGGGTAATCGGGTTTTGGTTCGAACCTCGCATTTTGACCATGTGGGCCCGGGGTCGATTTTCACTATTCCGGGCAGAATGTTGTAAAAATTATATTTAACCATTTGAACTAGGTTGTTAAGTAGTATTGATGATATTGAATCAATTGTGTATAGATACGATTGAATTGGAGCCAAATTCGAAAGGAAAAGGCATTGCTAAGGATTGAGTTGGCCGTAAACTTTCGAGGTAAGTGTTTGATCTAACTTTGGCTTGAGGGAGTAGGATTAGAGTATTAAAATTGCTATTTGCTAATTGATCGAGTGCGGTGTATAGGCATGGTGACGAGTATCTATACACCGGAGTCTAGCATGACCGTGGGTCTTTGTTGTACTTGTCTAGAGATAAGTTGGAAATCTTCAAAGTTAAATAATGATTTCTCTATAATATGAAGAGTTTGGGAATAAATTATGAAAAACTAATACTTTGGAGCGTTGGCTCGATTGATAAATATTATTGAGTAGAAGATGAAAGTATTGAACATAGTTGATGTTGTTCCCTTGTCGGGATATTTCTTATCATACTTTATTTTCTCTCGCCCATTGCTTGTGATTGCTGTTTGGGTGAGAAAGAGCGATGTTGCACGAAGGGTCATTCCGTGGCATTTTTATTATATTTGCACGAAGGGTCATTCCGTGCCATTTTTATTATACTTGCACGAAGGGTCATTCCGCGCTATGTTGTGATTATAATTGCACGAAGGGTCATTCCGTGCCATGAAAATGAGAGTTATGTGAGAGAAAGCACGAAGGGTGATGCCGTGCACTTTACTTGTTTGTTTTGGGCGAGAATGAGAGTAAAAGCACGAAGGGTGATGCCGTGCAATTATTGAATTTCCTATTATTTGATTATTCATTATTGTACCCTGATTTCTTAATTATACTGATGATATTGGATATTTGAATTGCTCTCGCACGCAATATATTTCTTTCCCCTTTTTATAACTGTTTAATTTCAGTACTTCTGTTCCTGTTATCGTACATATATCGTTACAGAATTGTACAGGTGAATTAGTAGTCCTGTCTAGCCTCGTCACTACTTCGCCGGGGTTAGGCCAGGCACTTACCAGCACATGGGGTCGGTTGTGCTGATGCTACACTCTGCGCTCTTTTTGCGCAGATACAGGTTGTGGACAGCAGCAGCAGTAGGATATTTATTTCAGGAGCTATCATCAGTCCAGGGATGTTTCCGAGGTAGCTTAGCTAGCGTTCGCAGGCCGAAGTCCCTTTCCTGTACTTCAGTTTGTTTTTCATTATTCCGAAACAGACTTATGTATTTTCTTCATTCAGACTTGGTTGTAGTATTCTATAGTAGTCCGTGAGATAGTGACACAAGGTTTTGGGTAGTGATGCATTTCAGACTTCCACAGCATTTTGTATTTTCGTAAAACTTAAAAGTTTTCCGCATCAAATTATTAATTGATAGAACATTATATTGGTGATGTCGACAGAGAAAGTGTAACATTTGGCTGGCCTAGCTCCGCTAGTAGACGCCATCACGACGCCCGATGGTGGGATAAAAATCCGGGTCGTGACAACTTTCTTGAGTACATAGTCCCCAATCTTGAAGTATCTAAGATGAGCTTTCTCATTTTAGTATCGCTCAATAATTTATTTTTGCACAACCATCCTTATTAAAGTTTTTTCTCTCCTTTCTTCAAGCAAATCGAGATTTACCCATATCTCCTCCTCATTTGACTCTTCGATTGCTTGCATGTATCTCGTACTTGGCTCTCCTATTTAAACTGGAGTTAAGGCTTCAGCACCGTACACAAGTGAAAATGGTGTTTCTCCGATACTTGTTTTTGCTGTCATTCTGTAAGCCCACAGGACTCCGTGTAACACTTTTGGGCACTTGCCTTTTGACTCCTCTAGTCTTTTCTTCAAGTTATTAATAATGATTTTATTTGTCAATTCATCTTGTCCATTGGCCACAGGATAATAAGGTGTTGAAGTAATCCTTTTAATTTTCCAACATTGAAAGAATTCTGTTATTTGTGCACCTATGAACTGCGGGCCATTATCGCACGTGATTTCATTTGGAACTCTAAACCAAAATATGATGTTTCGCCAAATGAAGTATCTAACCTCTTTTTCTCGTACCTGTTTGAAGGCACCTACTTCTACCCACTTAGTAAAATAATCAGTGAGTATTAAGAAAAATCATACCGTGCCTTTGGCTTGTGGCACTAGACCCACGTATCCATCTCCCACTTCATAAAAGGCCACGGTGCAATAACCAAATGTAATAACTTTGTCGGTCGATCTGTTGTTACCATATCTTTGGCACTTATCACATTTGGCCACAAAATTTTCTGCCTCTTCTTCCATTTTTTGCCAGTAATATCCTGCTTTAATTAAAGTTTTTACGAAGGATCTTCCTCCGGCATGATTCTCACAATCCCCTTCATGTACTTCTCTTATCACGTACTCCGTTTGAGAAGGTCCGAAACACCTTGCTAGAGGGCCACCAAATATTTTTTTGATATAGATTGCCTCGGTCCAAATAGTAATAAGCAGGCTTTCGATGAAGTGCCTGAGCCTTTTTCTTAACCTCGGGTAGTATTCCGTACTGCAAAAAATTGACAATCTCGTTTCTCCAATCACAAGTTAATTATTGAAATTTACCTTGTTTTTATCTTAGTCGAGTGCCGAATAAAACAAATATATTATAGAAGTATTCTCTTCATTTGTCACTTTTCCACCGGATGAAAGATTAGCTAACATGTCTTCTTCGACATTCTCATCTCTCGGTATCTGCATGATTTTCCAAGTTTGGAATTGCCTAATCAAATCTCGTGCCTTTTCTAAATATTGTTGCATCCTCACCTCTCTATCTTTATAATTCCCTTGCATTTGATTAACTACGAGTTGCGAGTCACTTTTGATTATGGCCTGCTTTATTCCGAGCTCTCGTGCCAATTCTAAACCTGCAATCACAACTCCATATTCTGCTTCAATATTAGTAATAGGACGGTATTTTATGGCTTGTTGTATAGTCTCCCCTGCATATGGGATTAGGACAATGCCTAAACTTACTCTTTTTACATTTCAAGAGCCATCGGTAAACAGGGTCCAAGTACCTAGATTAGACTCGTTAAATACCTACAGTTCTTTTTCTGCTTCTGTTACCATGCCTGGGCTAAAGTCTACCATGAAATCTGCTAAAACTTGTGACTTTATTGCAGTTCTAGGTTGGTATGTGATGTCATATTCACTTAGTTCTATAGCCCATTTAGCTAACCTACCCGATAACTCTTGCTTATGCAATATATTACATAAAGGGTAAGCAGTTACTACAGAGATAGGATGACATTTAAAATAAGGCTTTAATTTTTTAGATGCCATAATTAATGCTAAAGCAAGTTTTTCTAAATGGTGATATTGAGTTTCAGCATCCAATAAAGTCTTGTTAACATAATAAATCGGAGATTGTTTACCTATGTCCTATCGAACTAATACGGAACTTACTGCCACTTCTGAAACAACGAGGTAGATGAGTAGCTTTTCCCCCATCCTTTGGTTTAGCCAGTAACAGTGGGTTTGACAAGTATGCTTTTAAATTTTTGAGAGCTTGTTGACATTCTTCAGTCCATTCAAATTGACTTTGCTTTTCCAAAACTGAAAAGAACTTAAAGCTTTTTTCCGAAGATTTAGAAATAAATCCTCCCAACGTTGCTATCCTACCTGTTAATCTTTGTACTTCTTTTTTGCTCGTAAGTATATCCGGTATTTCTTTAATAGCTTTAATCTGCGTGGGATTTACTTCAATTCCACGGTTAGAAACAAGGAAACCTAAGAACGTACCTGACAACACGCCAAATGTACATTTCTCGGGATTCAACTTCATATTAAATTTGCAGAGAACCTGAAATGTATCTGACAGATGTTGAATATGATCCTCTGCCTGTTGTGATTTGACTAGCATATCATCAATATAAACCTCCATGGTTTTTCCCAGATGTTCTTGAAACATCTTAGTTACTAACCTTTGGTATGTAGCTCTTGCATTCTTCAGGCCAAAAGACAAAACTTTATAATAGTAAGTCCCATTGTCTGTAATAAAGGAAGCTTTTTCCTCATCTGAAGGATACATTTTTATATGATTATGCCCTGAATAGGCATCTAAAACATTTAATAGTTTGTGTCCTACGAAAGCATCGATTAGTTGATCTATGTGTGGTAATGAAAAAGAATCTTTAAGGCAAGCTTTATTCAATTTAGTATAGTCTACACAAACTAGTCACTTACCATTCTTTTTGGTCACCATTATAGTATTATCTAGCTAATTAGGATATTTTACCTCGCGGATAGACCCGCTTTTTAAGAGCTTTTGTACCTCATCCTGAATCACCTGATTCTTGAAGGACCTTACTTCATTTTCTTCTGTTTGACAGGTGGACATGTTGGATCTTCATTCAGCTTATGGGTCATTACCTCTGGTGGTATACCTATTATATTTGAATGCACCCAAGCAAAACAATATCCGTTAGCTTTTAAAAATTTAATGAACTTACTTTTCATCTCCAGGTTGAGGTTGGTTCCGATGTAGACTTTTCTATCCGGCCAATGTACGAATAATACCACAGTTTCAAGTTCCTTGATTGCTTTTGATATTTTCATTTTCTTCTGGTTCTTGAATTGCATCAGGCCTTGAGTTTACATCTGTTTGTCCATCTATTGTTGAGGTTTGTGTTGCTAAATCCTCAACTGAATTACGTAATTTCTATTTTTCATATGCAATGTCATTTTTCGCGCTTGAATCTGCCATTGAGTTAATATTTCGGAAAGCCTGTTGATCACCACGGATTTGTCTTATTCTCCATTGTGAAGGGAACTTGATAACTTGATGTAAGGTAGATGGATCAACATCCATCTCGTGAATCCACGGTCTGCTGAGAATCATATTATACGCAATGTCCATATCTATCGCTTGAAATTTGGTATCTTTGACTACTCCTTCTGCAAATATGGTGAGTATTATCTCCCTTTTTGTTACAACGCTCGAGTTGTCAAAACCAGACAAGGTCCACGCTTTGGTTGCCAATTTATCATTGGCTTGCATCTCGTTTACCACTCTTAAAAGAATGATATTTGCAGAACTACCTGGATCAATAAAAACTCATTTTACGTTAGTATCATGTACAAGTAATGATATTACTAGTGCATCATCACGCCATCTTCGTATGCATCATCAAATGTTACACTATCTTCTTCCGAAACTTGACGACCTCATTTCCCTTGGGTGACTGTGAGTTTTGACACCTTCTTTGTTGTCGTATATGTTATGCCATTGACCTCCTCCCCTCTACTCATGACATTAACCATTCTCTTTGGTGATGGAGGTTTCGGAGGTTCTTGCCTATTCGCCATCAGCAGGATAGTCATGCATTAGCTGCTCCGTATAGATGATCCTTTTCATCATCTCTGTACCGATGAGATTGATCTACATAGTAAGAAAAATAAATGTGATAGTAATAAAAGAAAAAAAAATCACACAAGATGAAAAGGTGAGGTTTATACCTTCAAAGATGAATGCAGAATATCATTCATCCAAGTTAGAGAATTTAGACTTCTCAACTGGGCCTATCAGTGGTTTCAACCACACGTCAGCCTGGCCTGATTTCTTCAAAAGGTTACCATCTGTGAGGACTTCAATAATAACTTGTTTCATCGTCCTACTTCCACTAGAAGAGCCAATTTCAGCATGAGAAGTTGTGGCAGTAGGAACAGTTGAAGAAGTCGAAATAGCCACGGGCGTATTAGTAGAGGCAGCAGTAGGAACATGTAACTGAGGTTCCATTGGAGAAGACACATGAAAAGATACAAGAGGTACTTCCTCATAAATTAAGCCAAAGTTTTCATCATCAAATCCACGAGAAAAGTGGTGTTTAGTAGAGTCACGGGGTGGTGCAGGCGTCTCTTCATCAGAACTCACTAAAGTAGCATTCTCAGGCTCAAACACATAAACAAGATGAGGAGGAGGAGGAGGAGTTTCATCATAAAAAATGACACATCTTCTAGCTCGTGGCTTTCAAAATAGTGAGCCTTCTTCCCTCTCCTCTTCATATTCGGAATCCTGTCACCTATTAGCTTTTATTTTTTATGAGGAACTCAAAATTATTTCCTGAGCTCTTGCTAAAGAAAGCCTAGAGGCAGCAATTGATTCAACACTCACACCCTAAATGGGAAACCCTAATAAAGAGAAAGGTTAATAAGTTCTAAGATAAGAACAAAGATAAAAGAGAAAGTGGAAGAGAAAGTTACCGTGAGTTTTAACCTTCCATCCAAATCTATTTGAAAGATACTTCCAAGACCTTACTTCTATAGGAGCAATTGTTAACAATTTTTCTACCCAACCACGGAAACCAGAAATCTTCTCAATAGTTCTTATGGTTGCTGAAAGGGAAAAGTAAAACAATTATGAGAAGTACAAGCTCAACACAAAACAGAAGAAAATAAAGATTGAAAGAAAAACTCACGTGCAAAGTTCCACTTCTAAGGGAAGGGCATGTTCTCTTCACCTACTAACCCATTCGTGGGGGCAGCAACGAACTGAGCATACTAGCTACGATCTTTATCTTCCTTAAGGCTAACTAAAACTCTCATAATTCTCACCACAAGAGTAAAAATCCCATGACGGAATAACTTGGGAGAGTAGAGATGGTTTAGATGATAAAAGGTAAAGGGTAATTGAGCCAGGTTTTCCAAATACCTATGGCATGCCACAACCCTCCATACAATAGGGCCAATCTGTACTAAACACACATCAAAGAAATGGCAAAACTCAACAATAACTGGGTCAATAAGAGGCCTAAAACCTAATGTGAAGGGATATGTATACACAAAAGAAAAGCTAGCTTTAAAAGAAGTGATCCTTTGGTTTTCATCAAGAACTAGAATTGGAAAATTAAATTTGCAGTGACAGTCTCTATGTACAACAGAAATCAAAACCTCAATAATTTAAGAGGGGTAAACATCATCACGATCATGAGAAGTCATAGAAGTAACTTGATTTCTAATCTATTCTCTATCAAAATAGAAGGAAAGTTCAGCAGAGATGATCTCATCGACTGAAGGTTCACAAATTGGTTCATTAGAGTCTCTATTTTTAGCAGAAGATCTATGTAAAAAAGAAGCCCTAGTTCTAGAAGATGATGGAGGAGTAGAACTAGGTTGAGAAGAACAACCCCGTAAAGATACTGCTCCTAAACTATGCGACCTTCCACCTCTCCTACTTCTAGTAGGAGCAAGAGGGAGTTTGTCTACAATGAGAATTTTTCGAGGATCGGGGTTTGATGAAGACATAGTTGTATGAAGAAGTAAAACGTGTTGAAGAACGAGAATATGATGTGAATAAGGGACACTGAAGAAAGTTTTTTTGTGAAAGTAAAGGCAAAAAATGTATTTATATGCAGAAGCAACCGTCATACAAAAAGGTAATGATGGAGACGTCACTATGAAAACAATCACTTCGTGACTTGAGCAGCTGCAAAAAAGCCCAAAACCCCCCAAAAACCCACTGCGAAGTTGCAGAGCTAGTCGATGACTGCCATGTATCACAGGCATTAAATGGAAGTAACATACAATGCATCAATTCGGAAGAGAGTATAAAGATACGTGAGAAACGATGGTAAAAATTTACGCTATAAAAAAGTTTCACTTCCCAAATATTCAATTGCTGAATAATTGGCAAGTAGGGGGACTATCTATATTAGGAAAAATAAATATTACACATAGAATTAATTATGTGGCTGACATAGCAAGACACCTGGATCATTAGAAAAGTGACAGATGGAGAAGAGTACTTAAAGAGATGCGAGTCTTAATAGGTACGAGCAAAACGTCTAAGAGACAAGAAGAAACAGTTGTTTGAGTCTCTTAGTAATTTGAAGAGACACCGGTGGAGTGAATCAAGACAGCAAAAAGTACAGATTCGTTGATCTTCAATTAATAAGAATAAATGATTAGAAACGTTACAGAATCAAAACAATTACGATTTCCAATTTAAACGTTTCATTAATGTCATTAAATGCTTATAATAACACGATTACGAGGGGCAAGAGACATTGTACTTAGAAATGGCTATAAAAGAAAAAGAAATGTCATTTGTATGGATACGTTCTTATTATTACTGGAATATACACTTTTGCTTTATATTGATTGTTTTGCTATTTCATACTCCAATTTTCCTTTCTCATTGCAAAAATATTCCATTTCTTAATTATAAGTAACCCAAGTACTTCTAAAAATAAGCTTTGACCGAAATTCCTATTTTCTAGTTAAATAATAAGTAGGTTTATATTTTAGTTATATTCATCAAGTGGTCTTTGCCCGCTCAGGTTCTCGAATCCTACCGACCACGAGCGTTTTTGATAGTTTTCTTTGTTACTGTATTAGAAGTTGTCGAGGAGAAAGATTGCTGACTTGAATCATAATAAGGCAATGATTTTTTAGTTTTTCCTATATACTTATAATATAATCTGTCATTTCTAGGCAAAACGATGCTATATTGCTTTAATCTATATACATATTTTGAAACAAGTACGTTCAAAGGAGAGATATATGGTAAATTCACCAAGACAGGGAATAAATGGCTTTTCACGCTATGAGGAGGATGTAGCCACTCCGGTTCATGGCGAGAGATATCCCCGACACGTATGGGAGGCGACTCCTGATGACACTGAAGACAAGCACATTGCGTAAACGGTGATGATCCTGAGAGAAAAACAAAAGGCTATCATGGGACATCTCTCACGGCAAGACTAGGCCATGACAGAATTGAGGAAAATTTGTCAAGTGCTTCCAACAACGTGAATGGAAGAGGTTGAGTTCCTCCTGGTGCTCCCTCAAACCAAACAACATAAAGGGTTGATAACAACACCCTTATGGGTGAGGTCGGCTTCAACGGGGCTGGGGGGTCGACAATGAATCTAGTAACAATAATGGTAATGATCCTTTCAGAACCAAGCTCATGCGGTTTATTAGGGAAATAAACAATCGAATGGACCAAATTTTGGTCGCACCACAAGTACTGAAAGGCTCTGACCCAAAAAAATACACCTAGTTGTCATTCAGACTGAGTGTAGCACTTGAGTTAATTCCAAAGCGGTTCAAAATGTCATATGTACAAAAATACAATGGGACTTCGGATCCTCAAGAGCACATAACCACCTATACAATGACGTTAAAGTGAAATGACTTACCTCCACACAAGATTGTGTCGGTCCTGCTGAAGAAGTTCGGAGAAACCCTCACGAAGGGAGCCCTGACATGGTACTCACTTTTACTCGAGCAGTCAATAGATTCCTTTGAAATGCTAGTAGAATCTTTCATCAAGGACCATGTCGGGGTCAGGAAGTTCCAAGCCAGGAAGGCAGACATATTCACGATTTCGCAAGGAGAGTACGAGTTGTTGCATGAGTTCGTGACCTAACTTCAAAAAGAAAGGATGCTGCTACTGGCCATGCCAGGCGAATAGGTGTTGATACACAGTTTTTCCCTATGTATTTTTATACTCAAAATGCTTTTAAAATAGCATGTGTATGCATATATAAACATGCCTAAGAGTTTTGATATTTTCCCCTAATTTTTAAGATTTTTAAAATCAATTATTACCTATTTCTAGCAGTACAAAATTCAATAATAGCTCCCAGGATTATCATTTTGGGAATAATTTATTTATATTCTCATATTTATACCAAAATATAATTAAGGTGATTTTTGCATATTTTTATAAATTTATTTGCCATTTTTAAAGCTAAATTGCATATAATTACAATTATAGCCTATTTTATAATTAATATCATTTTAAAATTATAAAATCATTCCTAGTATTTTTAGACTAATGATTATATATTATTCATTAGTTCAGTATTTTTAGTTTTTTTTTCTAAAATCAGTCTAATTATTTTATAAAAATTAAAAAGGGAGAAATTGGTTATTTAATACATAGCCATTTCCAATTGCAATTGTAGCCTCAATTGACCCCAATTCCACCCCAATATTAAACGACCCAATTTTGATTTTGACCTGACCCCTTAGCCCTATTTCTTAAACCCGTCTAATTCTCTTTAAATCCTGGCTGTTGATCGTTTTGATCAACGGTTCGCAACTCGTTCTTTCCTTTTTTAATCCCCTAACCCCACTAACCCAAACTCATTTGCACAAAGACGCCACCTCTAAACTCCCTTCATCTCCCAAAAAACCTCTCTAGCCCTCTGAAACCCTAACCCCATTCCACTGATCTCCGTCTCACTTCCACTGGAATCCATGGCACCCCTGTCCATGGATGGCATGTGCTCCCTCTCCCTCACCATCAGCTTGAGTTGCTCGAAGTTTGGAGGGCTGACTTCCATGGTTTCCTTTAGTTCTGTCTCAGATCTACAAGATCTATGGCCTCTAGGGCCATTTTCCGGCGTGTCAAAGGCAATATGAGTCTCTTCGACTCAGGATCCGACTTGCCTCAAGACCTTCTCATTCTAGGGTCTTCTCTTCCATTTTTAATCCTTCTAAGGTTCTATACTTGTTCATTTCTTTTAGATTTGTGACATGCTTGGTCCTTACTTGACGTTTTAAGGGTTTTCCCCAGTTTTTTTCTCAAAACCGTTCAAATCCGATTTTTAGGGTTTCTGGAAAAAGCTTCTTTAAATGTTTTCTGACTCTTTTGCTCTCTCTTATGTGTATTTATACTCGCTTGTTTATTTCTTATTACACTCAAGTTTGTTTTCTTATTTCAATTTTGTAAGATCTTTTTTGTTATTCCTTGTTCACATGCTAACTAGGTTATTTGTCCTTTACTCTTTGCTATGTGTTCGTGCTCTTTGATTTAGTTTCATTTTACTGAGTTTGTTGGTATTCCTGCTAAGTATTGCTCTTGCCTACTTTGTTTAAACTTCTGAGATCTGTTTTGAATTCTAAGATTTCCTCAAGTATGCCTTTGAATCAATGTGTTTGGTATCACGTATGTTTGCCTCTCTAATTGATTTCTCACCTCTGATTCTATTTGAAACCCTAAAATTTCGGGGGGGGGGGGGTTATCTTTGGGTAGATGGCACTAGGGTTTCACTTTGGAATCCTAGATTTCCAGACTCACGGTGAGCCTGTAATCGGACTCAAATCCTACTTGCACGTGGTTCTGAAGCTTTCATTGTTAGACTCTTATTTTGTATAAACTTTATGCTTTATGTATGAGGGAAAGCTTCCCTTTCAAAAGATTTCAGCAAGAATTGATATTGAAATCCCTTTAATCATGCTAGTGATTGATCACTGATTTCTTTTGATTGAATCCCTTTTACCCTACTGGCTGTTTATTTTGATCCTTTTGTTTGTAAAATCCCATACTTGGGATGTTTTCCTTAAATACATGGTCTTGTGTATCTCTTCTGTGATTCTGTACCAACGTTTGAATTATTTCCATATCTATATGGCTCTTTCCTTAATTACTTAAGGTTCTCTGTAATTACTATTGGATCCGGGATCCCTTTTGATTGATTTTCAAACCAATACCTTATTTTCACTTTATAAAGACACTACTATTCCATCTTCCCTTAATTACCAACTATGTAATTGACCTTATTTGTGCACTATAGGGTTTCCTCACCCTAATCAGCCTTAGTAAATTGATTTTTCTTCCTTATTCCATCTTGACTAGCTGTTTGAACTAGACCCCTCAATTAAAGGAGTCTAGTTATCTTAATTGATACTAATTGATTGGTTTCCATGTTTGTACACCCTTTGCTTGCATTGCTTGTTTTCAAGAACTATATAAGGACCTAGTCCTCCCTCTTTATCACATTATCAGAAAGACACAAAACTACACTCGCACGCTGAAACACACTTTCTTGCAATACTGTCTTCTAATCCTGCTTAGTTTGAGATGTTTTTAAAACTGTTGTTCACAACTTGGCTCTTTCAAGGCTACTTTTGCTTACTTATTTTCTCTCAAACTGGTATGTCCTTCATTTAAATCTTCTGCTTCACCCCCCTATGTGCTTACTTTACAGTTTCAGACTTCTTGTTTACTTTACTGCTCATATTCTGTAATTTGTGCTAAATATTTCCCTTCTTTGCTTCTGTTTCTATTATGAATCCCCTACCACTATTCCTTTCTATGTGCTGAGTTAAGCTTTTGGTCTGACTATATTCTAATTACTGCTTAGGCCATGGGTTGATCCACAATGGACCCTAACTCTCAATGCTTGACTAGCAGGCTGGTCAGGGTTATGCCAGCATCCCAATTGCTGGGCATGACCACCAGCCTGCCATGTCCCTATTTGATTCCCTTCCCCTTGTGTACTTACACTTATTCTTAGACACTTAAGTTCT
This sequence comes from Nicotiana glauca, assembly GCA_026770625.1. NCBI lineage: Eukaryota > Viridiplantae > Streptophyta > Magnoliopsida > Solanales > Solanaceae > Nicotiana > Nicotiana glauca. Next base: position 112,613 of record MU772503.1, read on the forward strand.
GCCCCTCTCTTATGAGCCTTACTTTGGGACCTTGAGTTCCCTCTGAACTTGGACATCTGAGGGCTGGCATTTCCACACTGCACTGTGTTCTTGATTATACAATGTGTTTGGTGTGTAAGCATTGCCCTGAGTCCCTTCGAGGCTCTTGGGAACTTTGACACACCCCAAATATGGGAAGGTCTTGTGTAAATCTGATCCCGGAAGTTGGTTTATATCATATTATTGGACTTTGAGTCGGAGTTAGCCTGATTAGATGTAGCTAGAATGTTCTGATGTAATTTTTACTTTCTCTCTCTTTCCGATTCATTCAAGTTGTAATAATTTGTAAAAACTATGGGGTATATAGTAAAAATGGGGGAGGGTTACTTATTGTGTGCACAAGGGTAGATATCATGCTCATTAGGTATTACTTTCTGCAAATCGTGTCAAGTTCGGCATTTTCCAATAATTTTCATATAGAGATCGTGCCTTAGATCCTGCATTTTTCATAAAAAATCCTGTTTTAGATTCTGCATATATTTCATATAGAAAACCTGCCTATAGGACCTTTACAACTCTGCATTTTTTGCATTTAGAAAATCTGCCTATAGGACCTTTTATAATTCTTCATTTCAGCATCTAGAAAGCATGCCTATAGGTCTTTCGGTACTTCTGCATGTATATGCCACTAGGAAAACAACTTTAGGCTTAATAATAACCAATTAATTTAGAGATCATGTCTATAGGATTATTGCAACTATTAAAATCAACGACACTTAGAAATCATGCATATAGGATCAAATTAACTGAATCAGCCTCGTTTTGAATCTAAAACCAGTATTAAAGTCTACATATCCCTTTTCTAAAATCAGTAAACTTTTCCTTAAAATCAGTATACTTCTACATTGTTAGATATCCTGCCTATTAGTTTCACCTAGGCAAGCCAGTAGGTAATTGATTAACTGTATCAGTTTTGATAACTACATCTAGTCAGGGCTAATTCAGACTCCTCATCTGGAAAATATGTGATAAATCAGCCTGTCCTACACTTTGCTTAATTAAAGACCTAATCAGTATTTCCAAGTCATGCTAAATAATTTGCTACTTTGAATGAGGAGGACTACTTGAGCCCTAACTGCTATTTGCTTCCTTTTTAGATGCTATTTGTTATTGCCTGTCGCCCAGCTTTTTATCCTTTTGGAACTTTGAAAAGCCCCAACTCCCTCCCCTTTAGGCTTAGTAGTCTCAATGCCTTTGAGACTGATAGGATTGGGGCTGGTAATAACATGCAATAAGTAACGATACTATTCTACGCTTTAATACCTTAACAAGGTGGGAAGGGTAGATATGGATATGATGACCGGTGTGCTAATATCACGTGCGACCCCTCTTCTGAGGAGTGATTGTTGGATATTGCATTGATGTGATCCATATTAATCACAAACCTAGGACGTCCCTCCCTGTATTTTCTTTCATCTATCTTTGTAGAATTATGCAAACCTTTTCACAAAATTTTTGCCCTCTTTACCTTTCTCAAGTTTCGATTTACTTGCAATATTGTATGTGAACCCTTTCCATTTGAGCCCTTAATTGCCTACTTGATTATGTGAAGTCACAATATGATATGGACGGGAACCACACTAGTGGATCTTGAGGGTGCCTAACACCTTCTCCTCGAGATAATTTCTAACCCTTACCCAAACTCTGGATCTTCAAACCCTTTATAGTGTCCTAATGCACTTAATCATTAGGTGGCGACTCTTAAATCCAAACCCAATTCCCAAAAGGGAACGAGTTGTCCTCCTAAATGTCATAAACCCGATTTTGCGAGAAAAAAGGGGGCGCGACAGCATGGAGACTCTGCTTGGGATTTCTTTAGGCTTTTACTATTTCAGGTTACTTGTGACTTTACTGCTTCATTATTGCTTTTATTTAATGTCTTTATCCCTCTTCTACTTCGAAACTGACTTGTCTTTTGTTTCTTTTCTTTAATGCTTTCCTTTATCGCTTTCCTTCAATATTGCTATAATTATGATCAATTATTGTAATCATTACTTTATGAACATGCAAATACATGACAACTTGTTTAATTCTTGTAAGTGCATCCTCAACATCATATTTCACTCATGCCAAACAAATACCATAGCAACGCTTATAATGAGTGGTTGCGCTCTTCCGATATTATCAGCCCCTAAATTTAGCAAAGGCATATTTGCGGTAAAACCAGTCGATCAGTAGTGCAGTCGACGGTTCTGTGCCTTTCCCTCTTGAGTTGTCCGCTCAAGGGTACCAATCTAATACCCCATAAAAACCTTACTCTGTTTAACTGTGCATGCATCATGGTCAAACCTAGCCGAGTCAGTTATGTTGTCCACATGATGACTCTTTAAGATAGCCTTGTCCAAAGTCTACTAGGTTTACTTGAAACCCAAACGGACACCGCCATATTCTGTGCATTTATTTGGAGAACTAAATGTTGTTTATGCTAATTATTGATTTAAATAGTCGTGTCTGGTGGGGTAAGTGTCTAACATTTTGTTTTGCAAAAAATAAGGCACGAAGTCCCCATATTAGGCATGGTAACCAACATTCATCCAAGGTTGCTAAGCTTGTGGGAAGACTTTCACTCCAGTGATCAGACTCTCTTCCACAAATATTTGGGAAATTTGCCTTCTCTTTTGGAAATCCAACCCGACAACAAAATCATAGAGGCTGCAACTCTATTCTGGGATGGCGACAGATCTGTGTTCCGCTTCGGGGACCTTGAAATAACACCTTTGCTTGAAGAAATATGAGGGTTAGCTGGTATTCCTTGGGAGACTCCAGGTTTGCTTATGCCATAAAATCGCAAAGGTAGGGGTTTTCTCAAAATGATGGGACTAAATAAGAACACAGACTTGACTTGCTTGAAGGATTCCTACATTCCTTTTGACTATCTGTACAAGAGGTATGCCATAGCAAGTCCTACCGCACTTAACCAGATGAATTCGTCCTCACCTCATTGGGGCACATCCACCGAAGGGTCTTCGTATTTATATTCTGCTTTCTAGGGATGATAGTATTTCCAATGAAGAAGGCTAGGATCTATACCAAACTATCCGTGGTAACCAAGACTTTGATGGAAGGAATTGGCGGGCAGCCTTTTAGTATAGTACCTATGATCGTTGCTGAGATATACCAAGCCCTGGAAAACTGTCAACGAGGGGCCAATCACTTTGACGGTTGTGACTTATTGATCCTACTTTGTCTCATAGAGCACCTCCAAAAGGGTAAATATCGGCAAGAGATTCTACGCAGAGATTGAGATGATCATATCGCTTTTCATCAGCCAAGGCAAATGAATTATATGCCCAACATGTTCGCCCAGCCAGAAGACGCCGGAGGGTGGGTAGAGTTGTTTGAAAATCTGAAAGAAGACCAAGTGTAGTGGATGTTCGAATGGTTCCCTACTGAAGAGTTCATTGCCTGATCTTGGGATGTACCATTTCTCATACTCATCGGTCTGAGAGAACCTAGCCTTATGTCCCTCTCCAAGCCATGAGACAGGCAGGGAGAAAGAAGATTATACCAAGAGTCGACAAAATGAGTTACTTCAGGGAAGATTTCCAAGCTGATGATAGCCCTTACAAGTGCTAAGCTCGGCACATGTGGCACTACAAAATCATCCTAGGTAAATATTCTATTGAGCCGGATAGGTATCACGCCTATTGTTCGCCATACTACTCAGGTTGGTTGGAGGATAATCATAATGGCTTGGGTTAGCCCGGGTTTGTTCGAGGTCATAGGGTCATCGACGAAAAGGCTGAGGTACAAGTTAAGTATAACCAATTGCGCAAGAGGATTCGGGAGTGCGAGAATGAGCACTAGGAAATTCAAGAAGCCCATCAAAAGCTAATTGAGGAATGGAAAGATATGGTTGTCAGTGCGAACAAGCGACTGGGGTATTTGGAGCGGGGTTTAGTAGAGCTGGAAAGGAAGTTCATCCAAAGGATTGAAAACTGCCAGAACACTGAGGGAAACGAAGAAGGACATTTAGCTAGAGCTTATTTGCTGCTGGGACTGCGTGAGCTGGTGAAGCTGTTAGATGGAGCTAAAGATGCCGAGTCTGAAGAAGGTCCTTCTGGGACCAAGTAGTTAGGATTCTTTTATTTTGCTTTAAAATGTAATAAGTCCAAACGCCATTAATGAAATTTTACCTTCCATTATTTTAGTGTCGTTTTGGGATTCGTCTTATTTTTATTAATAAAATGAGGCATTTAGCATTATAAGTTCTCCAAATCAATTTATCGCTAGGCCTACCTCGGGCACAACGAGGCACCCAAATTAGGACACGATTTATATTCTTGCACTATGTGTTTAAATATTGCAACATTTCCTTCTCATGATCCACACAAACTTGTTACCTTGTTTTGTTTTTACTTTTGTTTTATTCCCCTCCCTAAAAGGTTAGTTCGTGCACTCTGGAATCATCGTCTTACTGCACAAGATCCAAGGGCCATCCATCTCCTCCTCCTCCGAGTCCTATCAGAAACAATAACAAGGCAAAAATGGAAGACTTGAGAAACATCAGAAAGGAGAACTTGGTTGAAAGGGTAGAATGAGCAGAAGTTGTTGAAATTTCAGGAAGAACTAGACCAGGTTCAGAACATGGAAAACTTGTCATTTTCCCTCACTACCCCTGATGTCAACTTTGCCAACACTCAAAACCCTACACCTCCACAAAACATCCCGAAACCACAAAACCAACCCTCTCCCCATCACCACTAAAACACATGCGACACTTCAAACAACACTCCACTACTCATTCCTGAACCACTAAACTCCACAAATAATCATCCCCACAACACTCACATCTATGTGGAAACCATACCACACTATACTCAACCTATTTCAAGCACACCAGAGTCTGATGACAAAGACTCTATTATCAAGAACCTGGCAGCAGAACTCAAGAAGCTGACTAGCCGAGTCCAGGGTGTTGAAGGAAACAAAGGTATCGAGGGACTGAATTATGAGGACCTTTGTATTCAGCCAGATGTAGAACTTCCTAAGGGATACAAACCTCCTAAGTTCAAAATGTTTGATGCGATAGGAGACCCCAGAGTCCATTTAAGGACATACTGCGACACACTAGTTGGGGTAGAAAGGATGAAAAGATTCGCATGAAGCTCTTTATGAGGAGTCTTAAAGGGAATGCTCTATCTTGGTACATTAGCCAAGACCCCAAGAAGTGGATGAATTGGGTGAGTATGGCGTATGATTTCATGGACAGGCTCAGATTCAACACAGAGAATGCGCCAGATGTATTCTACATCCAAAACTTAAAGAAGAAACCTACAGAGACGTTCTGCGAGTATGCTACTCATTGGAGATTAGAGGCTGCTAAGGTCAGAACGGCTTTAGAAGAAGAACAAATGAACAGGTTTTTTGTACGGGCTTAAGACCCACAATATTATGAGAGGTTGATGTTGATTGAGGGCTAGAAATTTTACGACATCGTCAAGCTAGTCGAGAGGATCGAAGAAGGTATTAAAAGCGGTATGGTCACTAACTTCGAAGCATTGTAGGCTACCAACAAGGCTCTACAGTCTGGTAGCACGTCCAAGAAAAGAGATGTGAGAACCGTGATGGTTGCACAAAGGACTAAATCCCCAGTCAAATATCAAACCTACCCATTACCCGCATTCACATATCAACCTATCCCAAACTACCAAGCACCCTCGCCCTCTTACTAAACTCCATCACCAATTTATCAATCACTTCCACCTCCCACATATCAGCCCGCTTCACCCAAATACTCTCAACCCGCGCCTATCTACCAAGCCTATAACGCTCATCCCTCTTACCATCAATCACCTCCCACTCGCCAAAACTTCCCTAGACCTCGACCAAATTTCAACTGCAAACCTCCCAAATAATATACCGCCATTACCGAACCTATCGACCAGCTGTATGAAAGGCTTAAGCTACTGGTTATGTCACCCTTATCCCTGCCATAACTCCAAAAAATCCTTCCCAATGGGTTAAACCGAACAAAACTTGTACATAACATTCCGACATGAAAGGGCATAACATTGACTAGTGCCGTTCTCTGAAGGATAAGATCCAAGCTTTAATTGACAACAAGGTCATCATGGTAAGGAGCCTGCTCTGAATATCCGCAACAACCCCCTACCTGACCACAAGGGTGGAGGCATTCACGTGATTGAGATAGAAGATGATTGGGACCCCGAGGGGTCGATCGAGTTGATAGCAGAAGGTGATGAGCCAAAGAAACCAACAATCACCCATAACCCGATTGTAGTTCAGATACAGCCTTCCGAAGGCGCCGAGGTGAACATGTCCATACCGCTTGAGTTCGAAGCACCTTCTCATGCAAAGATACCAGGACCGATTGAGGTCAAGTTTGGAACTCCAAAAGCACCTGTACCATTTGAAGTTGTTGTGTTACCTTCAAAGGTGCCCATTCGGGTAGTAATGTCAGACATAACACCGTTCCACTCGAAGGCCATCTCTTGGGATTACACTGCTGAGTCCAGTAAGCAAGCCTCTGGACGACCAACCGTCACCGAAACTAGGCATGATGATCTCTGGAGGAAGATACAAGCCAAAGAGTATTCAATCATCGATCAGTTGAACAAAACACCATCACAGATCTCCATCTTAGCTCTGCTACAAAGCTCTGACGCACATAAGAATACCTTATTGTAGGTGCTAAGCGAGGCATATGTGCCCAACAACATAACTGGAGGAGAAATGACAAACATGGTAGGACAAGTATTGGAGAGTCACAAGATCACTTTTCATATAGATGAGCTACCGCCGGAAGGGGTAAGCCACAACAAAGCATTGCACATCACTGTGCAATGTGAAGATTACTTCATCACCAGAATTTTGATTGACGGAGTGTCCAACCTCAATATTTGTCCATTGGTGACTCTCAGAGCTTTGGGGAAGAGCCTGCACGAGATCAAGGATGGAGCCATCAATGTTAAAGCTTTCGATGGATCCCAAAGATCCACTATTGGGGAAATCAGTTTGTGTCTGCAAATAGGACCCATATGGTTTGACGTTGATTCAAGTAATAGACGTCCCAGCATCTTACAACTTGCTATTGGGATGACCCTGGACTCATGCTGCTGGAGCTGTAGCATCAACCTTGCACCAGACATTGAAGTTCGAGTGGAATCACCAAGAGGTGATTATTCATGCGACGGTAGTAATCTCATATACAGTCGCCAGACCATCCCAGCTATCGGAGGAAGAAAGAAGATAGGCGGGGAAACCTACCATCATATTGAGCGAGTCAACACCTTAGACAAGGATAAATAGTGGGATAATAAGATTGAAAGTATATTGAATTGGTATGGATACGAATCTGGCAAATGGCTTAATAGGAATCTCCAAGGAATGGCTAAACCCATCAAATTGAAGAAACATGGTACCACTTTTGATTTGGGATATGAGTTCACCTGGAAATAGTTTAGTGAATGGTTGCCACCATGGTGCAGTCCTTACTACCCATTGGAGCATCTGATACCTCGCCTGGAGCAGACTTTTCAGCCAGCCGATGTCGTGTATGGGTCGAAGGAAGATGAAGCACTGGCGGAAATGAGGAATCTATTCTTGGAAGAGAACAATATGGACTGTTGTGTCACTTTCGAGGAGGAAGGAGAGGAAGTCCCTTCCTTACAAGCTGTAAGACGAGGAGTACGCCTCAATAAATGGTCCATCAGAACCACCAGAGCCTGGAGAGCTTCGGGGTAGCAAGGCTGAACAAAGCACCATGCATTACCTTTTACTTTTTTGCTAGTTGATTTTCTTTCCACATCTTCTTTAATTTCGAAAAAAGAGCTCCAATGTTCAAAACAATTATGAAATTTATCAAAGCATTTCAGCTTCTTATAAATCTCGCTCTTATTATTTTTCTATCGTTTACTTTATTTACACAGCATTATTATTACTTATCTTGATGAACCGACGATTGTGACTTGCAATGAGACAACACAACTAATGGATATATATTCAGAAGAAGATGATATACCGGACGAGATTGTTAAAGAAGTTGAGGACTTTAAGAACAGACCTAAGTCCAATTTGGATGAAACTGAGATTGTCAATTTGGGGGATACAGAGAATGTCAAGGAAATGCGCATCAGTGTTCATTTGTCACCGATAGAAAAGGAAGAGTACACAAAATTTCTAAGGGAATATGAGGACATATTCGCCTGGTCATATGATGATATGACTGGCCTCAGTACATCTATTGTAGCTCACAAACTACCAACAGATCCAACATGTCCACCGGTAAAACAGAAGCTCAAAAAGTTCAAACCTGACATGAGTTTGAAAATCAAGGAAAAAGTTACCAAGCAAGTCAAATCCAAGGTTCTCAGGGTAGTAGAGTATCCAACATGGTTAGCCAATATTGTGCCAGTGCCGAAGAAGGACGGAAAGGTTAGAGTGTGTGTATACTACTGGGATCTCAACCGGGCTAGTCCCAAAGACGACTTCTCCTTGCCAAACATACACATTCTAATTGACAACTGCACCAAGCATGAGCTGCAATCATTTGTTGATTGTTTTGCTGGGTATCATCAGATGTGGATGGATAAGGAAGACGCGGAGAAAAAGGTTTTCATTACACCGTGGGGGATGTATTGTTACAAGATGATACCGTTTGGGTTAAAGAATGTTGAGGCCACCTACATGAGGGCCATGACTAATATTTTCCATGACATGATACACAAAGAGATCGAGGTGTATGTAGACGATGTCATCATCAAATCCAACAAAGACACTGACCACATGGAAGATCTGAGGAAATTCTTCAACAGACTGAGAAGGTACAATCTGAAACTTAATCCCGCCAAGTGTGCGTTCGGGGTCCCTACTGGAAAGTTACTTGGGTTCATCGTAAGTTGCCGAGGAATAGAATTGGATCCATCAAAGGTTAAGTCCATTCAAGAATTGCCACCGCCAAAGAACAAGAAAAAGGTTATGAGTTTCTTGGGGAGACTCAATTACATCAGTCGGTTCATAGCTCAATCCACTATCATTTGTGAGCCAATATTTAAGATGTTGAAGAAAGATGCCGCCACTAAATGGACAGATGATTGTCAGAAAGCCTTTGACAGAATCAAGGAATACTTATCAATGCCGCCAGTTTTGGTTTCGCCCGAACTGGGTAGGCCGATATTGCTTTACCTTGCAGTATTGGATGGAGTATTCAGTTGTGTTCTGGGAAACATGACGAAACGGGGAGAAAGGAGCAAGCCATCTATTATCTCAGCAAGAAGTTCACCCCGTACGAGGCCCGATATTCTCTATTGGAACGCACCATTTGTGCTTTGACTTGAGTTGCCAAGAAGCTGAGGCACTATTTATGTGAAGAATCACTACGAGCAGTTAGCCCTTATAGACGGAAAAGGAATGAACGCAGTCTGTCATGGCCAACATTATCAGGATAGAATGTCCAGAGCCTTCAATAAAAGAGTCAAGCCAAGACAGTTTACACCAGGGCAGCTGGTGTTAAAGAAGATTTTTTCGCATCAAGATGAAGCTAAAGGGAAATTCTCTCCCAACTGGCAAGGTCTATACATGGTTCACTGGGTTCTAATAGGAGGAGGCCTCATACTTGCAGAAATGGATGAAGAAGTTTGGCCGAAGTCGATCAACTCATATATAGTCAAACGATACTATGTGTAACCACTTATGATTCCCATTATGATGTATTTTAAACTACGCCTGAACTGATTCCCATTTAAGAGGGGATATATAGGTAGCCCTATGGGTTCGGTCACAATTTAATAAAAGTTTCATTTCCCCCCGCCATTGGAAACTGGGGCAGAATTTTGAGAAGGACCCTCAAAATTCCGGAGAGAGAGGTTGCAATGTCTTGAACCACGTCGCATTCGTCGGTTCATCCAAAAAGAAAATTATTGTTTTCAGTTATGTATTTACATTATATTTTACTAAATCCTTCATAGATACTATCAAAATTACTTTGTTTAGCGACACTACCCCAATGAAAACAAGGGCCGAGCAGGACAAGTGAAGTCCACGGGAAAACGAACAAACCTTCCCCCCTTTACAAAACTCACAATTTTTCTTTGGATGTAGGCACCCAAGACATAAATTAATCAGATACAATTACACACTCATACTTTTTTAGCAATACAACTCTCAGAATCATCACCTATTTACAATTGATATCTGCACGCGACATCTCCAGCAGCCACAATACAACAATCAGCTATTAGCTATCATATATCAGCTAAGAGATTTCATTAGTATTCGCCTTTACTTTCTGCATTGCATAAGGCTACCTTTCTGCATTCCGAGACTAAACACTATCTCCATATGCATTTTTCTGCATTTTATAAGGCTACCTTTCTGCCTTCCGAGACTAAGCATTGTCTCCATGTGCATTTCTCTGCATAAAGCTGCCATTCTGCCTTCCGAGACTAAGCATTATCTCCATCCTGCATTTCTCTACATTGCATAAGGCTACCTTTCTGCCTTCCGAGACTAAACATTGTCTCCATCTGCATTCCTCTGCATAAGGCTACTATCCCACCTTCCGAGACTAAGCTCTGTCTCCGTCCTGCATTTCTATGCATTGCATAAGGCTACTATTTTTCCTTCCAAGGTTAAGCTCTACCTCTATTTCCTGCATTGCATAAGGCTACCTTTCTACCTTCCGAGACTAAGCATTGTCTCCATCTTGCATGGCTCAAATAGCACAACTTCATTTCTTGCATAGCTGAAACAACGCCACTTTATTTTTGTATGGCTGAGATATTGCCACCTTTCATTTACATCTTGTATCGGCTGAAAGATCACCACCTTCTGTATTTCATGGGCTAAAAGATCACCGAATTTTCCAAAAGCATCATTGTTCAAAGGCATCATTTGCATAGCCCGAGAACGGCATGCCATGGCTTGAAGACCCCATTTTGTCTTTTGCATATCATTATTCAAAGGCATCATTCTCATAGCTCAAGAACATTATTTCATAGCCTGTGAATCCTTTATTATACGCTTCATGGCCCAGGACGTCATGGTATGAGGACGTAATCCTAACCATCCAAAGACAACATTCATAGTCCAACAGAAACTTGCATTACGTTTAAATTCATACACAATATATGTTTGCATTGCTCACTTGTAGGTACCCCGGCTAGCAACAGCCATCTCAGCAGGAGCGACCCCGCTCCAGTTCCCGCAGCCTATCACACTTCAACCACCCTTCTCAACCCGAACAACGCGTCTGTTCCTTTCGGAAAACTCCATCTGCATATTCCGTCAATGGACCCTTAACTACATATGGCCTGATACCTATAAGACCAGGGATATGTAGACAGCTCGAGAACCAGAACTCGGTCAAGACTTTTCAAATCGTTTCCTTCGGTCAAAATTGGCCATCGTATCTTTACCCGACAAATCTTTCATTCCTTCTCGGTAAAGAAGGGCAGTTATTGATACCCAATTTTTTCCTATATATTTTTATGCTCAAAATGCTTTCAAAATAGCATGTGTATTCATATATAAGCATGCCCAAGAATTTTGATATTTTTCCTAATTTTTAAGATTTTTAAAATCAATTTATTGTCTATTTCTAGCAGTACAAAATCCAATAATTGCTCCCAGGATTATCATTTTGGGAATAATTTATTTATATTCACATATTACACCAAAATATAATTAATGTGATTTTTGCATATTTTTATAAATTTATTTGGCATTTTTAAAGCTAAATTGCATATAATTGCAATTATAGCCTATTTTACAATTAATAGCATTTTACAATTACAAAATCATTCCTAGTATTTTTAGAATAATGATTATATATTATTAATTAGTTTAGTATTTTAATTTATTTTTAAAATTAGTTTAATTATTTTATAAAAATTAAAAAGGGAGAAATTGGTTATTTGATACATAGCCATTTCCAATTGCAATTGTAGCCTCAATTGACCCCAATTCCACCCCAATATTAAATGACCCAATTTTGATTTTGACCCGACCCCATAGCCCTATTTCTTAAACCCGTTCGGTTCTCTTTAAATCCCGTTTGTTGATCATTTTGATCAACGGCTGTAACTCGTTCTTTCCTTTTTTAATCCCTAACCCCTCTAACCCTAACTCATTTGCACAAAGACGCCGCCTCTAAACTCCCTTCATCTCCCAAAAAAACTCTCTAGCCCTCCGAAACCCTAACCCTAATCCACCGATCTCCATCTCACTTCCACCGGAATCCATGACACCCCTGGCCATAGATGGCGTGTGCTCCCTCTCCCTCACCATCAGCTTGAGTTGCTCGAAGTTTGGAGGGCTGACTTCCATGGTTTCCTTTAGTTCTGTCTCAGATCTGCAAGATCTATGGCCTCTAGGGCCATTTTCCGGCATGTCAAAAGCAATATGAGTCTCTTCGACTCAGGATCCGACATTCCTCAAGACCTTCTCATTCTAGGGTCTTCTCTGCCATTTTTAAGCCTTCTCAGGTTCTATACTTGTTCATTTCTTTTATATCTGTGACATGCTTGGTCCTTACTTGACGTTTTAAAGGTTTTCCCCAAATTTCTTTCTCAAAACCGTTCAAATTCGATTTTTAGGGTTTCTGGAAAAAGCTTCTTTAAATGTTTTCTGACTCTTTTGCTCTTTCTTATGTGTGTTTATACTCTCTTGTTTATTTCTTATTACGCTCAAATTTTTTTTCTTATTTCGATTTTGCAAGATCTTTTTGTTGTTCCTTCTTCACATGCTAACTAGGTTATTTGTCATTTACTCTTTGCTATGTGTTCGTGCTCTTTGATTTTGTTTCACTTTACTGAGTTTGCTGGTATTCCTGCTAAGTATTGCTCTTACCTACTTTGTTTAAACTTCTGAGATCTGTTTTGAATTCCAAAATTTTCTCAGGCATGCCTTTGAATCAATGTGTTTGGTATCACGTATGTTTTCCTCTCTCAATGATTTATCACCTCTGATTCTATTTGAAACTCTAAAATTTGGGGGTTTCTCTTTGGGTAGATGGCACTAGGGTTTCACTTTGGAATCCTAGGTTTCTAGACCCACGGTGAGCCTGTAATCGGACTCAAATCCTACTTGCCCGTGGTTCTGAAGCTTTCATTGTTAGACTCTTCTTTTGTTTAAACATTATGCTTTGTATGTGAGGGAAAGCTTCCCTTTCAAAAGATTTCAGCAAGAATTGATTTTGAAATCCCTTTAATCATACTAGTGATTCATCACTGATTTCTTTCGATTGAATCCCTTTTACCCTACTGGCTATTTATTTTGATGCTTTTGTGTGTAAAATCCCATAGTTGGGATGTTTTCCTTAAATACATGGTCTTGTGTATCTCTTCTGTGATTCTGTACCAACGTTTGAATTATTTCCATATCTATATGACTCTTTCCTTAATTACTTAAGGTTCTCTGTGATTATAATTAGATCCGGGATCCTTTTTGATTGATTTTCAAACCAATACCTTATTTTCACTTTATAAAGACACTACTATTCCATCTTCCCTTAATTAACAACTATGTACTTGACCTTATTTGTGCACTATAGGGTTTCCTCACCCTAATCAGCCTTAGTAAACTGATTTTTCTTCCTTATTCCATCTTGACTAGCCGTTTGAACTAGACCCCTCAATTAAAGGAGTCCAGTTGTCTTAATTGATACTAATTGATTGGTTTCCATGTTTGTACACCATTTGCCTGCATGGCTTGTCTTCAAGAACTATATATGGACCTAGTCCTCCCTCTTTATCACATCATCAGAAAGACACAAAACTACACTCGCACACTGAAACACACTTTCTTGCAATACTGTCTTCTAATCCTGCGTAGTTTGAGATCTTTTTGAAACTGTTGTTCACAACTTGGCTCTTTCAAGGCTACTTTTGCCTACTTATTTTCTTTGAAACTGGTATGTCTTTTATTTAAATCTTTTTCCTCACCCCCCTATGTGCTTACTTTATAGTTTCAAACATCTTGTTTACTTTACTGCTCAAGTTTTGTAATTTGTGCTAAATATTTCCCTTCTTTGCTTCTGTTTTTGTTATGAATCTCCTACCCCTATTCCTTTTTATGTGTTGAGTTAAGCTTTTGGTCTGACAATATTCTAATTACTGCCCAGGCCATGGCTTGATCCACATGGATCCTAACTCTCAATGCTTGACTAGCAGGCTGGTCAGGGGTTTGCCAGCATCCCAATTGTTGGGCATGACCACTAGCCTACCATGTCCCTCTTTGATTCCCTTCCCCTTGTGTACTTACACTTATTCTTAGACTCTGAAGTTCTGCCCCTCTCTTATAAGCCTTGCTTTGGGACCTTGAGTTTCCTCTAAACTTGGACATCTAAGGGCTGTCATTTCCATATTGCGCTGTGTTCTTGATTATACAATGTGTTTAGGGTGAAAGCACTTCCCTGAGTCCTTTCGAGGCTCTTGGGAACTTTGACACACCCCAAATATGGGAAAGTCTTGTGGAAATCTGATCCTGGAAGTTGGTTTATCTCATATTATTGGACTTTGAGTCGAAGTTAAGCTGATTAGATGTAGCTGGAATGTTCTAATATAATTTTCACTTTCTCCCTTTTTCTAATTCATTCAAGTTGTAATAATTTGTAAAAACTATGGGGTATATAGTAAAAATGGGGGAGGGTTACTTATTGTATGCACAATGGTAGATATCATTCTAATTAGGTATTACTTTCTGCAAATCATGTCAAGTTCAGCATTTTCCAATACTTTTCATATAGAGATCCTGTCTTAGATCCTGCATTTTTCATAAAAAATCATGTTTTAGATTCTGCATATATTTCATATAGAAAACCTGCCTATCGGACCTTTACAACTCTGCATTTTTTGCATTTAGAAAATCTACCTATAGGACCTTTTATAATTCTTCATTTCAGCATCTAGAAAGCATGCCTATAGGTATTTCGGTACTTCTGCATGTATACTCCACTAGGCAAACAACTTTAGGCTTAATAATAACCAATTAATTTAGATATCATGGCTATAGGATTATTGCAACTATTAAAATCAATGAAACTTAGAAATCATGCCTATAGGATCAAATTAACTAAATCAATCTCATTTTGAATCTAAAACAAGTCTTAAAGTCTGCAAATCCCTTTTATAAAATCAGTATACTTCTACATTGTTAGATATCCTGCCTATTAGTTTCACCCATGCAAGCCAGTAGGTAATTGATTAACTGTATCAGTTTTGATAACTACATCTAGTCAGGTCTAATTCGGACTCCTCATCTGGAAAATATGTGATAAATCAGCCTGTCCTACACTTTGCTTAATTAAAGACCTAATCAGTATTTGCAAGTCATGCTAAATAATTTTCTACTTTGAATGAGGAGGCCTACTTGAGCCCTAACTGTTATTTGCTTCCTTTTTAGATGCTATTTGTTATTACCTGTCGCCTAGCTTTTTATCCTTTTGAGGAACTCTAAACAGCACCAACTCCCTCCCCTTTAGGATTAGTAGTCTTAATGCCTCTGAGACTGATAGGATTGGGGCGGGTAATAGCATGCAATAAGTAACGATACTATTCCGCGCTTTAATACCTTAACGGGGTGGGAAGGGCAGATATGGATATGATGACCGGTGCACTAATATCACGTGTGACCCCTCTTCTGAGGAGTGATTGCTGGATAGTGCGTTGATGTGATCCATATTAATCATAAACCTAGGACCTCCCTCCCTTTATTTGCTTTCATCAATCTTTGTAGAATTATCAAATCTTTTCACAAAATTTATGCCCTCTTTACCTTTCTCAAGTTTCGATTTACTTTTAATATTTTATGTGAACCCTTTCTATTTGAGCCCTTAATTACCTACTTGATTATGTGAAGTCACAATATGACATGGCTGGGAACCACACTAGTAGATCTTGAGGGGTGCCTAACACCTTCCACTCGAGATAATTTCTAGCCCTTACCCAAACGCTGGTTCTTCAAACTCAAACCCTTTATAGTGTCCTAATGCACTTAATCATTAGGTGGCAAATCTTCAATCCAAACCCAATTCCCAAAAGTTAAAGAGTTGTCCTCCCAAATGTCATAAACCCGATTTCGCGAGAAAAAAGGGGGCGCGACAATAGGCAACTGAGGCATTTACTAAAAGGTTGAACTTAAGGAGCTCCGACGCCTCCCGAAAACTGAATGAAAGCATGCACAAGTTCCAGGATACTACATGGGCAAATGTCCATAAATGTTACAAATCAAAGACAAGAATAGAAGATGATCAGCTCGGGTTCCCGACCTTAACTGAGGGTCGGGATCGAGAAACGAACAGGGATAAGTCGAAGGATGATTTTAACACAGATTGATTATCTTCTAAGTGCCGATTATTGCCCTATGAAAAGGCCGAAGCATGCGGCAGAGGGTTCCAGTCGGCAGATAGGTTTGCGCTGGGTAGAAGAACTGACCGTGGCCAGAATAGAAGGTCATTGCAAGATAAAAAAGTGTTGGGTTCCTAGGAATCCACCTATTCTCGATTGTCCAAGTATAATTTTAATGTTAGATGACGGAAGTAGTGTCGGCGATAAAGAAAATCAAGGAAGCACGATTTCTGAGGATGATGATATCCGATCCCAACCAAAGGGATCCTAATTTATGGTGCGGGTATCATGGGTCTAACATCCACCAGATTGGGAACTACCGGCATCTGCGCGAGGAGGTGGTGACGTTATTGGAAAATGGCCATGTCAGAGAGTTCTCAAGCGGCCGAGCCAAAAACAAACAAATACAGCCACAACCGGGATAACGTAGAGCCCTTGAAGACAGGTAAAGACCCTCCCCGACAAACCATTAGTATGATTTTTTAGGGAAACGAGATCAACGGTGTAACCTTCTCGGCAACAAAAAAGGCAAAGTAGTCGGTGACTAATAGCAAGAGATTTTGGAAATTCGCCAAGGATGACATCACATTAACAGAAGAGTATGCCAATGGACTTTTACTGACGCACAATGTTGCCCTGGTAATTTCCCTTAACGTTCCATATTTTAAATAAAACATGTTTTGGTGGACCTAGGAAGTTCAGCCAATATCATTCAATGGAGAGTGTTGGAGCAAGCCAAGCTAACCGGAAGCATCATTCTATCCACGAAGCTCCTCGTCGGTTTCAACTTAGTGAGTGTGACAACCTGAGGGGAGAAGTCACTGCCCACAAATGCCGAAGGGGTCTTGAAGACTACCTTGTTTGAAGTAGTAGACGGTGACATGGGCTACAACATAATTCTTGGAAGACCGTGGCTATACAAGATGAAGGCCATGTCATCAACATATCACCAAATTCTGAAATTCCCAACTCTAGAGGGAATAAAACAAATAAAAGGAGAACAACCGATGATAAGGGAAATGAATACGATCTTGGTTTCTGGAAGTAAGGGGAAGGAATACGCGGCATATCAATTACAGGAACCGATGCCCGCTCCTAAGCCAAACGAAAATAACAAAAGGGAGGAGTCATTGAAATCCTACCAGTTACCAAGGTATTTCTAGGTACTGAAAGAAACATGCGCAACCAAATCCATGGCGTAAGAACTCGAACAAGTGGCATTATTCAAAAAATTTCTAGATAGGAAGTTCCACTTAGGGACATGATTAAATCTCGAGCTCATGTAAGGATTTATTGAATTTCATAAAACTAATGTTGATTGTTTTGTATGGTCACATGTGGATATGATAGGTATCCTGCTAGAGGTGGCTGTGCACAAGTCACCATCCCTTAGGTAAGGCAAAAGAAGCACCTAATCGCCTAGGTTAGAAACGGGTTTGTCAAAGAAGAGCTAACTCGATTGCTCAATATCGGTTTAATCAGGGAGGTAAAGTCTCCCGACTAGCTGGCTAACGTAGTGGTAGTTCTAAAAAAGAATAATAAATTTCGTATGTGCGTAGATTATAAGGATCTGAATAAGGCGTGGGCAAAAGACTCATTCTCATTGCCAAACATTGATAAAACGATTCATGCAACGGCCTAACACAAGTTGATGAGTTTCCTCGATGCCTATTCTGGGTACAACCAAATGAAGATAAACCCGGAGGATCAGGAAAAAACTTCTTCCATAACGAACTTTAGCACATATTGCTATAATGTGATGCACTTCGGGCTTAAGAATGCAGGAGTCACTTATTAGAGGCTCATGAACAAAATGTTTGAAAAGAAAATATGAAAAACAATTGAAGTTTATATAGATGATATGCTGGTTAGGTCTTTGAATGCAGGTGACCATCTGAAACAACTCCAAGAAGATTTTGACATCCTAAGGAAGCACAACATGAAGCTTAACCCTGAAAAGTGTGCGTTTGGAGTCAGCTTAGGTAAATTTTTGTGTTTCTAGTGTCAATCGGGGGGATCTAATTCAACCCCGACAAGATTAAAGCCATTGAGGACATTCCAGACCAACTGACAAACGTGAAAGAAGTCCCAAGACTAACCAGAAGACTGGCCTCTCTAAGCAGGTTCATTTCTCGGTCCTCGAAAAAATGGCATCATCTTTCCTCACTTCTGAAGATGAATAACACCTTCGAGTGGAATCCAGAATGTTAAAAGGCTCTAAAAGACCTGAAAAGGTATCTAACAAGTCCTCCATTACTATCAAAATTTGAGGAGGGTAAACATTTTCTAATATACTTTGCGGTCTCGGAGGTAGTGGTAAGTACCGTTCTAGTTCGGGAAGATGAAGGTACACAATCTCCTATAAATTATGTTAGAAAACATTTAACGGGAGCTGAAACTCATTAAATTTAACTTGTTCTCCGCACTTCAAAAGATTGGCCTTAGCTCTCGTGGTTGCCGCTTGGAAGCTTAGTCCTTACTTTTAGTGCCACTCGATAGCCATGGTGGCCACTTTTCCCATGTGGAATATCCTTCACAAACCTGAATTGTCAGGTCGACTAGCCAAATGGGAATCAAAATTAGTGAATTCGACATCGAATATAAACCATGATTTTGATCAAATCACAAGTTTTGTCCGACTTCGTGGCTGATTTCAATCCCGGACTGTTGCCTTTGGCCACTAAGGAAGTTGTAATGGTGTGGGAATAGACATAAGGAGTTTGGACCTTGTTCACGAATGGAGTTTCAATGTCAAAGGGTTTAAGATCGAGGTAGTCTTAAGCATGCCCTTGGGAGAAGTCCTGAGGCAGGCCATAAATATTGTGCCCTTGACTAACAATGAAGTCGTGTATGAGGCTTTAATTGCAGAGGTTGATTTAGCTTGGGAACTAGAATCCGAGGTAATCAAAATCAAATGTGATTCCCAAGGACAGTTATATAGGAGATCATTCCAAGGCCCGTTGGCCTGATGTCTTGGCGCCTCTGAAGCTAATTACGTCATGAGAGAGGTTCACGAAGGAATTTGTGGAAATCATTCAGGTGCAGACTTGTTGGTATTAAAATTAGTTAGGTCAGGATACTACTAGCCCAGGATGGAATAAGAGACTAAGGCATTTGTTTATAAATGCGACAAATGTCAATGCCATGAGCAGTTAGTGTGCCAATCGGTAGAGCT
Source organism: Nicotiana glauca (assembly GCA_026770625.1). Classification (NCBI taxonomy): domain Eukaryota; kingdom Viridiplantae; phylum Streptophyta; class Magnoliopsida; order Solanales; family Solanaceae; genus Nicotiana; species Nicotiana glauca. The sequence continues at coordinate 132,134 of MU772503.1, forward strand.
ACTTCACTTAGTATTATCCTCATGGCCATTCATGAAATAGGAGATGCACATAGTCGGTCTGCTGCCACCGGCTTGCGGTAAGGTAAGGTTTCTTTTGATTTTAACTGATTACATCACGAAGTGGATTGAATTAGGTCCTTCCTAGAAAATCGGTGAGCACGAAGTGGACAATTTCCTATAGGAGAACATAATTTGTCGGTTCATAATACCAAAGGATATTGCATGCAACAACATGCGATATTTCATAGGCTCAAAGGTCGCAAAATTCCTTGAATACTTGAAGATTAAAAGAATCACATCTTCGCTATACGACCCGAGCAAAAACGGGCAGGGGGAATAAAACAATAAGGTGATTATTCAAAACCCCAAAAATAGGTTGGAAGCAACAAAAGTCAACTGGCCCGAAGAGTTGATGGGAGTGTTATGGGCATACCGGGAAATGACCAAGTTAAGCACGGGAGAGACACCTTTCTCTCTTGTATACGGAGCCGAAGCTCTAATCTCAGTGGAAGTCACAGAACCTACCTTGAGGTACTTTGGGGTGACGAAGAAATAAATAATGAAGCATTGCTAGTCAAATTGGAGCTGCTTGATGAACGCAGGAACATGGCGCACATAAGGATAGTAGCCCTGAAATAAATAATGGAAAGATACTTTAATCAAAGATCCTATCTCCATTATTTCAAAGTGGGAGACTTGGTTTTAAGAAAAGTGAATAAAACACTCGGTAGCTCAACACAGGGAATCGGGGTCCGACGTGGGAAGGCCCCTGTCACACCTCCTTTTTTACACACCCCGAAAGGTAGTAGAAGGGAGTTTTTCCACTTTAAGTGACATTATTCGAAATGGGATTATTTATTCAATTTTATTCAGAGTCGCCACTTAGAATAGCTTGTTGGTGTCCCAAGTCACCGGTTTTATTTTAAATCTTAAATCGAGAAAAATTTGACTTTCCTTGTGAAGTCTGTGAACCGAAAATTCTAAATAAGGAATTTTGTTAACCTGAGAGAAGGTGTTAGGCACCCCCGGATTCCGTGGTTCTAGTACGGTTGCTTAAACTATTACAATTGGCCTATTATCTGATTTTAATACATGTTTTAACCTATGGTTTGCTTTTAGAATTATTATCCGCTTTATTTTATTTAAAAAAAGATTTGACATTGTTTAAACATGTCTTTGGATCGTGCCACATGAAATGCACCCGCAATCCGAAACACATTTTATTCAACGTTGTTAAGATTTGGAATTGGGTCACATGACATGCGCACCCGAGTTTAGGAAGATAGATTATTAAAATAATGCGCCTAAAGCAATTACGTGTTGTTAACTTTGTGAGGGCCATGGAAATCTGCTAAATGGCACGCCTCGAGTTCTAAGAATTTTAAAAGATATAATTTAGTGAGGGCCACACATTTGAGATTTTATTTGGTGCGGTGAACCTCAATTATAATTGTAAAGGATATTCAAACTAATTTCCGGAGGGCCATAAGCTACTTGTGTTATCTATTACGGCTCACCTAAAATTCAATTTGGAAAGTCTAATTAGAAAAAGGGAAAATTTATCAAAAGCTTTGGTCTTAACATTGAACCTTTCTTAGATTAACAGATCCATCGGGGGAAGGATTCCTCCTGGGCTTGAGTCATTGACTCTAAACATGAAGGGAAATAGCGATTTCTAACTCAAGCCCAACCCTGAGCCCAAGTCCTTGGGGCGGCTGGTCAACAGCGGAAAAAAAAACAAGACCCCAAATCGAGTCCCCAAACTCACAAATACTGAATTATTTAAAGAAACAAACAAAGTGAGTTCAATCCCAAATTTGTAAAAGCCAATTTGAGTTCGTTAGGCCTTTACTGGTTCAACCACAAAATGAGCACGACTTTAGCAAATTGACACTCTAACTTCGAAATACTAATTAATTAACAAGCTTTCATAATAAACAAAATAAGGACATGTTTCCAATTCTTATATAAAATAGAACCTCACGACTTAACAAACTTTCAAATTACATTAGATCTGAAGACTCAATAACAACCAGTATTCATTACTGCACAAAAATTATCAAAACACAGTTCCCATAAGACTTTTGACCCATCATTTTATATTGCTATTAACAAGTGAATGTAATAACAAATTAAATCATCCAAACTCATGAGAAATAAATCAGTGCCGATTAAGATACAAATAAGAGTCCTAGTTGCAGCTTTTAAAATGAGCTTCAAATGTTTATAATATGTCATTAGTTGACATACCACAAACAGGGAGCACAACGAACTAGTCAAATGAGGAAAAGAAAGCATAGCAGAGGGAGATAACTTGTAGAACACCTAATTAGCCATATTGAGCTTAAACTTAAGAAAATAAAGTCTAATAGAAGCTGGGGCCACAACACATTGGCCCAGACTAAGATTAATGCCAAGAATAATAAACTAATGGAAGCTGGAGCCACAACACATTAGCCCAGACTAAATTAACTACAAAGGACAATAGGCTAAGCTATAAAACTGCAGAGACAAGGTAATACAGTAAGACTCATAACAGAAGGCTAAAAATCATGTTTGAACTTAGAATTCCCATCTTTATTCATCAAGCCAAATCTTCACATGAGATGGAATGTAAAAGTGTACCTGGAATTTGAAAATAATAAGTAGAAAATGAGGTATTAGCAGAGCAGTATCAAGAATCAGCACCAGCAGAACCCAGAAAAGTGATTTGAAACAGTTCAAAACGAAGCCAATCGAACACTAAACCAAACTGACTTCAACACCAAGCTTTCACAACCAAATTCAAACCATTTTAGCCCCCAAATGAAGCAGAAAATGTTTCAGCAAAAAAAACAAATTCAGAAATCCAAAGGGGATGAGAAAACTCTCAATGGAACAGTGAAAAATTTAGCCGTCTGCCTTTTTTTGGATTTTTCTAATCTCTTCAAAATCTGAATTGAGCCTCAAGTAACAATGCCTTTATAGGCAAGTTACTAGAGCAGTAAATATAAGCTAAGTTTTGCAATTTAGACCTTTCTTAATTCTTATTTTTGCTACTTAGTCCCTCATTTTCTGACTTGCTAGCCAAGCTAGTCTATTTTGTAGCTTCTAGGAAGCTTCTTCAGGTTGTTACTGAGATATCCTTTAGGTGATCTACCCAATTTAACCCTCAGTTACCCTGTTAATTACATTGGGCTCAAGTATGTTATGGGTCAAATTGACCCTGGGTCGAATTCATTAGAAACCCAGCCAAAAATTGAACTTAAAGGTATGGACCTCAAGCCCAAGTAACAATCAAACCAAAATCTGGATTAAAATGAAAACAAGAAGAAATAGAAGCAATTCGAGCAAAAAACAAATTTTAAGAAATCCAAATAATGCAACTAACACTAAATGAAATTGCAACTAAATTACTAACAGACTGTTTAAACTAGTAAAAAAAAAGGAAAACCAACATGCATTTAAAGAACGGTTCTGAAACTGGGGAAGCAAAAGAGTCCAAACGAAGAGGGAGAAACAGACAACGATGAAAGGAAAAAAATGAAAGAAAAGGTAAAGAAAACAAACAAAATAAATAGAAAAAGAAAATACCTACAGTGGCACAGGACGACTTGAACAAACTTGAAGAACTCATTCGATTTTTTGACAAGAACAACCTTAAATCGTATGTTTTCATATGCAAACACATAAGCAAAGGCCATTATAGCCTAGAAACTTCAAAAAGTCCATTGATTTTGAATTTGGAGTTGGGGATCAGTTTCAGATTAGGTATTCGAAGAGTTCCAGGGGTATTCAAAGAAAAATAATCGGAGATTGGGGAAGGGGGGAAGAAAGAGGTCAAAGGGTGTTATTTTGGGTGCCTTTAGAGGTGACGCCACCACCGGAGAAACTGTGGCGGCGTCAGGGTTTCCACCTTCAATTGGATATCTGTAAGGCCCCGTAAAAATTTTGTGCTTAAAACCTAGTAGCTCATAGTGTCAAGGTCCGAATATTGTGTTAGGAATGTGTGGAATTCTTCGCGGCGATCTTGCTCGCCGCGGTTCGGACCCTTGGTAGTGATCTAAGCCTTTAAAAATCAAAAGAATCAATTTTTCCAGAAATTGTCAAAAATGCGGTCCAGAATGCGGTCGCAGATCAGCTATGCGGACCGCATTCCTACCGTAGAGTGAAGCAGAAGAATTGTCAAAGTTGATGTCAAAAATGCGGTCCAGAATGCGGTCGCAGATCAGCGATGCGGACCGTATTCCTACCGCAGAGTGAAGCAGAAGAATTGTCAAAGTTGATGTCAAAAATGCGTTCCATTATGTGACCGTAGAATAAAAATGCGGACCGCAAAATCATCGCATAAATTCCTCAGGGATTTTGAGGGTCAATTCTGCGGCGTATTATGCGACCGCAGAACATGAATGCGGACCGCATTCTTGTCGCAGACCATGTCAGAACATTTAGTTTTTGGGAGCAATTCTGCGGTCCAATATGCGGACCGCATGTTTGCTCTGCGATCGCAAATGCGACCGCATACTTGACTCGGGGCTCCAATTTTCTAATTTTTAACCCGACTTCCCTATCGATATATTTGATATTAGGGCTCATTATGAGCATTCTTCTGAGCATTTTCTAGAGAGAGAGAGGGTCCTTAGAGGTGGAAAGTGGTCCCCCATCAAATGCTCCTTAGAATATTGCTACATCCTTGAAACTAATCAAGTGGAGGCTCCTAAATCTTCAATCCAAGAGGTAAGATTCATGATCTCAGCTTTTATTTTAACACTTAAATATATAGGGCCAGTAGAGAAGTAAATTGAGGGTATAAAATTGATATTCTCTACATGCATGCCAACCCATAGGATATTAGAAGGTAGAAAACTAAAAGAAGGTAATTGGGTGTATAGAGTGATGGAAATTCTTCACACAAAGGGGCTAAGGTCCCAATGCACCTTTAGTGTTTGATGATATGCTCGAACCAAACTAGAACTTTAGTTTCATCTCTAAATCTTTAATTAATTTGTAATTCTTGCTTAATAGATCGAAGTGCTAAGAAGTTCCGGAAATTTGTAAAAGAATAAGGAAAATCTTTATTGAGGTATGTATGGCTAAAATCCCCTTTTATTATAAATTGAGCTCCATTGTCATTGCAAAAGAATGGTAAGAGTTGAATTGGCTTGGGTATTGATTATCATTACGCATTAATTGATTTGTATAGAACTCTACATGTTCGTAAAGGAGGTGCCTTGATGTGAATAATTTACAAATCTTGATAATTAGGGGATGATGGAAAGTATAATTATGTGTTGTATTACTTGGGCTATGAGCCGACATTGAAATGAAGAACTACCCATGCTAGCTATGTGCTCACTTACCTGTGATTGGTAACTTGAATCATCCTTGAATTGTGTGGGATTGATAGTTGAACGTGTTGACCGTTGGGGATTGAGTAATGCCTCCAATGAGGTGACCTAGCCAGTCGGGTCGTGATCAGACGCCATGCCGCACACATGGTGGTAATGTGCTGATATTGGATTCTCAATAAGGGAAGTAAAATATTGATTGTGAGTAATACCTCCGATGAGGTGACCTAGCCGGTAGGGTCGTGACCGGACTCCGCTCGAGATGGCGGTGGTAATGAGAATAGTGGTGAACTCGTGATAGAACTACCTTGACCTTGTTGTGGAAATTGTATGAGAAACTATGTGAACTATTTCTTGATTTGCCCGTATTAATTTCTTGTATCTATTTGATAGTTCTTTCTGGTAAAATGGTATTTAGTTATACATACTGCTACAATTCAAATGTACTGACGCCCCTTTTGCCGGGGCTTCATAGCAGACAGTGTCGACCGTGTGTAGCAGAGCATCTATCTACTCGAAGTCTCGGTGAGCCCCTTATCTTCCATGGGGCTATATAGTGTATCTTTTGTTATTACAGTTTTCCGCTTTTGAGGTATGGCCGGGGCCTTGTTGCCGGCATAGTCATGTTTATCTGTTGTATCCTTAGAGGCTCCAAAGACACTAGTGTGGGTTATGTACGGGTGTTGGGGGAGTCCACTATATGTATATATTTTAATCTTAAACTTGTGATCTCCTTAAACCGTAACTTTAATGGACTCCTTGAAGCTGACTTATGTACGGTAAATCTTTGTAATTTAAAATGAACCAACGTTATAATATGTACCATGTATTCCCGTCTGTATTAATGAAAGGCATATGTCCCGTATTCATATTGGTTTGGGGTAGGAAGCGTTCGATAAGGCTTGCTCCGTCGGGTTCACTCGATTGAGCGCCGGTCGCGCCTTCCGAGGTTGGGGCGTTACAATATCCGAGAAGCTCATACCGGATTTGAGGGAAAGTGATCGGGGATTTGGGATGGGGAGATGGAGAGGGTCCAGGGGTGTATGTTTGGTGGTGTTTGGAGGCGAAGACGCCACCCTAAGGCGGTGGGAACTGGTGGCGGTGCTAGGGTTTTGCAGAGGGGTCTCTGAACTGGGGTGTGAGGGAGATGAGAGATGGGGGTAGGGGGGATGTTTGGACACTAATATATCAAAGGATCCTAGCTTCCTAGCCGTTGGATCTCCCTACCTCGACGGCAAAGATTGATTAGGGACAAAACGGGGTTGTTTGGAGGGGAAGGGGGCTGGACCGGTTTAGAATGTGATTTGGGCTGTTTTTTTTTGGACGGGTTTCAGGGGCAAAACTCACTTGGGCGTGGGATTAAAACCAACTAATTTGGCCCAAACAGACCATCTCTTTATTAATTCTTTTCCTTTCTTTTCTTTTTATTTTTCCAAATTTGTTAATTACAAATTAAAATAAAAAACTAATTTAATTCTAAGACTAATTGCTTCTCAAAAAGTAATTAAGTCCTAAATTAAAAAGAAAACTATGATAAATTCGAAAATTAAAAAAAATGCAAAAAAGAGCTATTTTGTTATTTTCTTTTATTTTTGTAATATTAATTAACTAATTATCCTAAAAATAGAAAATTGGATCCTAAATGCAAATGCAATGTATTTTGTGTTTTTTTATGAATTACATAAACTTAACATGCACACAAAAATGCAAACAAACACGAAAATTATGCAATAATTCAAATAATTAAAAGAAAAATCCTAGTTTTGGGAGTTCTGTATGAGTAATTCACGCGAGGCAAAAATCACGTATTCACAGCTGCCCCTCTTTGCTCGGAGACACGAAGGGTTTTCGGGCAAAGATAAATAAGCAATTTTGAGGGATTTTTGACCGCTTGGCACTCCATGAGAAGTAGTTTTGAAAAATATCAGACCGAACCTTGCTTCAGAGGTTGCCTACATATCCTTGGCTGTAAAGGAATCAAGTTAGTGTAGTTTTGGAAGTTTTGGTAGCTGGGATTATTGGGAGCTATGATTTCACTACTGATGCTGCTGCTACTACTTGCTAACCTCCTTATTACATCAAAAGGAAAATCAAAGCTAAGCTAGCTATGTCAACTACGAGTTACAAGATTCCTATCTATAAATCTCTTGAAGCTTGATCTTGAGTCTTAGATGATTTTGCTGTGGAATCCGATCTGAATCTTGATGCTCACAAGCTGTAGGTGCTGGTTCTTTCTTCAACATTGGATAAAAGCAGGACATGCGAAGCTTGTGACTTCGATCAAATTTTTAGCAGTCCGCGTCCTTCTCCATTTCAAATACTTTGAGTTCATTTCTTTTTGTTCTTTTCTTCTTCTCCTTTATTCTGGATTGAGACTCATTCTTTCAGTCATCTCAAATTATGTGCCTTGAGGTAAAACCTGTTCGGACACCAAAACAAACAAACGAACGAAATTTTTCTGCCCCAGTTTTTACTACAAAAATTTCGTGAGTTATTTGCAATACAAATCTAAACTGCTTTTCAATTGTAACGACCCAACTGGTCGTTTTGCATTTTTGAACCCTGTTCCCTTAAATAAAACTTCCCACACTTGCTTTAGCTAATTTATGACTTGCGGGGACAGGTGGTTCGGAAGATAGAAGACTTTTGAACAAGGATAAGTCTAGTTGCTTCTTTAAGTTTCTTTAAAAAGGCCAAGTTTGACTTCGGTCAACATTTTGGGGAAATGGACCTGGAATCATAATTTGACAATTTCTAAGGGTCCATGGGAAAATATGGGACTTGGGGGTATGCCCGGAATCGAATTTCGAGGTCCCTAGCCCGAGTAATGAATTTTTATGTGAAGTTTTTAAGTTAAAGTTTCAAAGATTTAAACAAACTAAGAAATCATTGTTTTCCTAGGTATCGGGTTCGGATTTCAATTCCGAAACTTGGTACAAGTCCTAAATATCAGTTAAGACTTACCCATAAAATTTGGTGTCAATCTGAGTAGTTTAAGGGTGTTTTGACCCGTTGGAGGAGAATTAAAAACTTGAAATTCAATGATTTGATTTATTTGGTTTTGGGGTTGATTCCTTGATTTAGAGTTGTTTTGAGTGTTTCGAGGGTTCGAGCAGGTCCGCCTCGTGATTTCAGACTTGTCGGTATATTCGAACGGGGCACGGGAGCCCCGAGCGTCAAACAAACGAGGCTCGAGTGAAGTTAGACTTTGGAAAATGAAAGAAGTTTATTGCTTCTGTCATAATCGCATCTGCAGTTCTTGGACCATAGAAGCGGGACTGCAGATGTGGTCATTTGATCGCAGAAGCGGAGAAGGGGCAGGCCATGGGAAACCGCAGAAGCAGCCCAGGGACCGCAGAAGCGGTTCCACCCATGCGGCCCCCAGACCGCAGAAGCGGTCCAGCCCCAATTTTCAAAAGCCGCAGAAGCGGCCAATTTCCGCAGGAGCGGATTCTGCAGAAGCAAAAATTCTTCCGCAGATGCGAAAATAACTGGGGGCAGAAGGGTTCATTTAATACGAACTCAAACTCATTTCTCTCATTTTTCTCTCCACACTTAGGCGATTTGGGTTCTTCCAAGAGAGGGTTTCCACATAACTTGATAAGGTAAGTAATTTCCCTTTATCTTTAGCTTAAACACATGTATATTAGGTAGATTAAATACTAAAAATTTAGTAAAAATCAAGAATTTGAGCCAGACCTAGGGTTTTAATAAAACTAAGAATTTATCATGTAACTTGCCATGTAATGAACTAGAAATCATATATTTGCGATCCTTAGATGATAGAATAACCTCCTTCGAAAAATCTTGGAATCCGGGCACGTGGGCCTGGGGTCGGAATTTAGGAAACTTGTATTAATGGTTAGGTAATTTCTTAAACAAGTAGAATTTAACCTTGTAAGCTCTTATTGACTAGTTCTTGCTTATTTGAATTAGTTGGTGCTCGTTTGGCTACGAATTAAGGGTTTGGGCTTACTCTTGATATTGGAAGTGCGCTTCGGAGCGAGGTGAGTCTCCTTTCTAATCTCGTAAGAGGGAATTGTCCCCATAGGATTAATGATTGAGTAATTGTTGCTAAATGCGGGGACTACGCACGCGCTAGGTGATGAGAGCCCGTGCATAGCTACTACTATGTTTAATGTCCGGGTAGCTTAGGACCCACAACATGCCTATTAAATATATTTCTTGTGTTAACTTGCTATTATGAACACGTAGTGTGTACTAGAGACTTAAAAAGGGAATAAGAGCATACTTGTATATTTACTTAAGTTTGGCTTGGTGTTTTGGACCATTTATGTGCCATGTGTGTGAACTTGATATTTGTCATTATTTGTGGATCGAGCCGATCGCCTCGGTATGAATAGATGCATCTATAGGCGCGCCGTCGACCCTCGCAAGTGCACAGTTTATTTCTGTTGGTTCGGGTTGTTGCCTCGGTATTATGTGCGCATGTTAATTGTGGGAAAGCTTATACTTGCCTTATTTTTCCATCATCTCATATGATAAATTAAAAACTTGATACAGTAAAGTTCTTGACTTATACCACTTGCCATAGACTGTTGATGATTGTAAATTCCATGATTTGAACACATTATATTTGTGTAAATATATTAATTGGCCTTAGTAAGTATCGAGCCGACTTCTTGTCTCTAATTCTTCGAGATTAGATGGGATACTTATTGAGTACATGTTGTTTATGTACTCATGCTACGCTTCTGTACTTAAATGTACATGATTTGAGGCAGGTGGATCTGGACATCATTCTGGTGCGTATCAGTGAGCACGCCTGGGACTTCTATGGTGAGCTTCTTTTCCTTTCATGTCGATCCGCAGCCGAAGAAGTCTTCCTTTGTATTTTGTTGTTTCTGTCTATCCTGATTCAGATAGTAGGATAGTGTATTGTTCTTTTGTGTATATTCTACTAGTTGCCTGTAGCTTGTGACACCAGGTTCTGGCACACACAGTGGTAGACGTTATTTTGGGTTGTATAATTGCCTTTATGCATTATTGATCTTTACTGGGTTTTTTTAACCTTAAATTGGAAAAATCTATTATAGTGGTTTTGGCAAAGGTAAAATGAGAATTTAATTATACTTCCGCGTTGGCTGGCCTGACAAATGGTGTCGGGCGCCATCATGACCTATTATGGAAAATGGGTC
>MU772503.1:148695-172519 GCA_026770625.1 Nicotiana glauca
AAACCTAATAGAGTCTTGTAGATCGGTACGGAGACGTCTGTATTTATCTTTGAGAGGCTATAGGGTGTTAGGAAAGACTACTCTTTATTCATTTTCCATCGTGCAGTGGTCGGTGTACTAAATTTCCTCTTCTATTCTCTCACAGATGGTGAGGACTCGTACCGCCGACGTTCCGGACCCGGGAGGAGCTGCTCCCCCCGTTGCTAGAGGCCGAGGTAGAGGTCGGGGGAGGGAACTGGCCCATGATAGGGGACGAGGGCGTCCTAGAGGTATTCTAGTTGCACCACCGGCAGACCCTGCGAGGGATCCCACTATTGAGGAGCAGGGCGAGGTGCCCGCAGCTTTGCCTACTCCGGCGGATTTCATGATTGCGCCGGGATTTCAGGAGGTCATGGGCCATATGCTTCGGTTCATGGACACTATGACTCAGGCTAATTTATTTACAGCAGACCTAGCTGTTTTGCAGGCACGAGGGGGAGCACAGACCCCTACTGCTCAGGCTTCAGGTCATGTAGCTGTGGTATATCAAACTCCGGGTGCACCACCCGCAGAGGGGGTTCAGCCAGTTGCTGCAACGGCACCCCAGCCTAGGCCAGCTATGGAGTTCGATCCGCAGAAGTTACCAGACAGACTGACTAGACTTCACCCTCCAGTCTTCGGAGGTGAGCGTCATGAGGATGTCCAGGATTTCATCGACAGGTGCGGGGACAGACTGCACGCTATGAGGATATTAGAGTCGCATGGAGTCGACTTCACTACTTTTCAACTTGAGGGCAGGGCCCGTAGATGATGGCAGTCCTATGTCCTTGGTAGACCCTCCGGTTCTCCTCCCATCACCTGGGGTCCGTTTGTATAGTTGTTCCTAGATAGGTATATTCCACCCTCTGAGGGGGAAGAGCTGCGGTATTAGTTTGAGCACCTTGATCAGGGTCAGATGTTTGTGATCGACTATGATACTCCCTACAGATACAGAGAGAGTGTGGAGGTTTGTCACCGGATTGCAGCCCAGTATTCGATAGGGTATGGCCCGAGAGGTGGAGATGGGTACAGAGTACCAGCTTGTAGTCGAGATTGTATCGCCAGAAGGATAGGGAGCAGATACAGCAGGACAAGAGAGCCATATTCTTTGGAGAGTACAGAGGTGCCCCAGCTAGGGGCACAGGTCAGTATGGGAGGGGTCAGCCCAGTAGGCCCCCATCTTCAGCACCGCCACCTCCCACCCTGGGTGCTCTAGCACGCCCCTATTTCAGTTCTATGCTAGAGAGTTCCTATCGCCCGCCAACTATCCAGCGTTCTTCCAGTGGGTATTCAGGTCCTTAGGGTTCTTCCCTGCTTCAGTGCTATGCCGGAGACTTCATATCGCTCACCGGCTACCCAGGCTACTCCCACGGGGTCCACGAGTCATTAGAGATAGTCATCAGAGCAACAGGTCACTGCACCACATTGTTTTGAGCATGGTGACACAGGCCACATGAGGAGATACTGTCCCAGGCTTAGGGGCAAGGCAGTACAGCAGGGGCAGCAGCCCATGACTCCAGCACCAGCGGCCCAGCCACCTAGAGGTAGAGGGCAGAGTGGTAGAGGCCGATCCAGAGGTGGAGGCCAGACAGGGAGAGGTCAGCCAGCTACTCCTCAGTTAGGTGGAGTCCAGATATTCGGTGCTCCAGCTAGATTCTATGCTCTTCCAGCTAGGCCGAATGCATTGGCCTCAGATGCCGTCATCACATGTATTATCTCCATCAGCGGTAGAGATGCATTGGTATTATTTGATCCAGGGTGTACTTATTCTTATGTATCATCTCTATTTGCTCGTTTCCTGGCTATTTCGCCTGAGCCTTTGGGTGTTCCTGTTCATGTGTCCACTCCTGTGGGTGATTTTATGGTTTTGAACTGGATCTACCGGTCTTGTGTAGTTACTTTTTATGCTTTTGAGACTACAACAGATCTTCTGTTGCTCGATATGATCGATTTTAAGGTTATCCTAGGAATGGATTGGTTATCTCCGTATCACGCCATTCTAGATTGCCATGCCAAGACTGTTTCTCTAGCGATGCCAGGGTTGCCGAGATTGGAGTGGAAGGGTTCCACAGTTGATACGCCTAGCAGGGTCATTTCTTTCCTAAAGGCTCAGCGCATGGTGGAGAAGGGGTGTTTGGCCTATTTAGCTTATGTGCGAGACACCACCGCAGAGTCTCCGACGATTGATTCAGTGCCAGTAGTCCGAGAGTTTGTCGATGTTTTTCTTTCTGATCTTCCGGGCATGCCTCCGGACCGTGATGTTGATTTCTGTATTGATTTGGCTCCAGGCACTCAGCCTATATCTATCCCGTACTGTATGGCTCCTAAGGAGATGAAGGATCTGAAGGGGCAATTGGAGGAGTTGTTAGCAAAGGGGTTTGTTAGGTCCAGTGTATCGCCTTGGGGTGCACCAGTGCTATTCGTGAAGAAGAAGGATGGGACTATGCGGATGTGTATTGATTACCGACAGTTAAACAAAGACACCATCAAGAACAAGTATACATTACCCCGTATTGATGATTTGTTCGATCAGTTGTAGGGTGCTAGAGTGTTCTCTAAGATCGACTTGAGGTCAGGGTATCATCAGCTGAAGATTCGAGATTCAGATGTTCCGAAGACTGCATTCAGAACTTGGTATGGCCACTATGAGTTTCTGGTGATGTCCTTTGGCTTGACTAATGCTCCAGCGACATTTATGGATTTGATAAACAGGATGTTCAGGCCTTATATTGATTCTTTTGTCATCGTCTTCATTGACGACATCTTGATATACTCACGTAGCCTGGGGGAGCACGAGCAGCATTTGAGAGTAGTACTTCAGACCTTGCGAGAGTAGCAGCTTTATGCTAAGTTCTCCAAGTGTGAGTTTTGGTCAGAGTTAGTAGCATTCTTGGGGCATGTAGTGTCAGGAGAGGGTATTAAGGTGGATCCCAAAAAGATTGAGGCAGTTCAGAATTGGCCACGTCCTACTTTAGTGATCGAGATCAGGAGTTTCTTGGGGTTAGCAGGTTATTACCGGCGATTTGTGCAGGGCTTTTCATCTATTGCATCACCTCTGACCAGATTGTCTCAAAAGGGTGCTCCATTCTGTTATCCGATGATTGTGAGGAGAGCTTCCAGAAGCTCAAGGCGGCTTTGACTACGGCACGAGTTCTTGTATTACCTTTCGGTTCAGGGATATATATAGTGTATTGCGATGCTTCTCGCGTTGGCTTGGGATGTATATTGATGCAAGAGGGGCGAGTTATTGCATATGCTTCACGTTAGCTGAAGGTTCATGAGAAAAGTTACCCTGTGCACGATCTAGAGTTGGCAACGATTGTTCATGCTCTTAAGATATGGAGGCATTATTTATATGGAGTATCATATGAGGTTTATACAGACCATCGCAGCTTGCAGCATCTGTTCAAGCAGAGGGATCTTAATTTGAGGCAGCGCATGTGGCTTGAGTTACTAAAGGATTATGACATTACCACTCTTTATCATCCAGGCAGACAAATGTGGTCGCGGATGCCTTGAGTAGGAAGGTGGAGAGTATGGGTAGCTTGAAATTCATTCCTGCAAAGATAAGACCATTAGCTTTGGACATTCAGTCTTTAGCTAATAGACTTGTGAGATTGGATATTTCAGAGCCCAGCCGGGTTCTAGCATGTGTGGTTGCTTAGTCTTCATTATTGGGGCATATTAAGGCCCGACAGTTCGATGATCCACAATTGGCGGTTCTCAGAGAGACGATACTTCAGGGAGGTGCCAAGGATGTTTCTATTGGCGAGGATGGTGTGTTACGGCTCCAGGGCCGTATATGTGTTCCTAATGTTGATGGCTTGACGGAGAGGATTTTAGAGGAGGCCCACAGTTCGAGGTACTCCATTCATCCAGGTGCCACAAAGATGTATCGTGACTTGAGGCAGCATTACTGGTGGTGAAGGATGAAGAAGGACATTGTAGAGTATGTAGCTAAATGTTTGAATTGCCATCAGTTCAAACATGAGCACCAGAGGCCAGGTGGCCTACTTCAGCGGATGCCCATTTCGGAATGGAAGTGGGAGCGCATCACTATGGATTTCGTGGTTGGGTTGCCGCGAACTTTGCAGAAGGTTGATTCAGTGTGGGTTATTGTGGATAGGTTGACCAAGTCAGCCCACTTCATTCTGGTGGTGACTACTTATACGGCAGAGAAGTATGCTCAGATTTACATTCGGGAGATAGTTAGGCTGCACGGTGTGCCCGTTTCCATCATATGAGACAGAGGCCCTCAGTTCACTTCCCATTTCTGGAGAGCTGTTCAGAGTGAGTTGGGGACCCATGTAGAGCTTAGCACGGCATTCCATCCTCAGACTGAAGGGCAGTCGGATTAGTCAATTCAGATTTTAGAGGATATGCTTAGAGCATGTGTGATTGACTTTGGAGGGTCGTGAGATCAGTTCTTACCCTTGGCGGAATTTGCATATAATAACAGCTATCAGTCCAGCATAGGGATGGCCCCATATGAGGCATTATATGGTCGGTGTTGCCGTTCTCCTATCGGGCGGTTTGAGCCTGGTGAGGCTAAGTTACTTGGTACAGATTTTGTTCAGGATGCCTTGGATAAGGTAAAGTTGATTCAGAAGAGGCTCCGCACAGCTCACTCCGGGAAGAAGAGTTACGCGGACTAGAAGGCGCGTGATGTATTATTCATGATTGGTGAGAAGGTTCTCTTGAAGGTTTTGCCCATGAAAGGAATTATGAGGTTTGGAAAGAAGGGCAAGTTGAGCCCAAGGTTTATTGGCCCCTTCGAGGTGTTGAGGCGAGTTGGAGAGGTTGCATATGAGATTGCTTTACCTCCTAGTTTATCAGGAGTTCACCCAGTCTTCCACGTATCGATGCTTCGGAGGTATCATGTCGACTATTCACACGTGTTGGATTTCAGTACCATTCAGCTAGAACGAAAGCTTGGGCTACGAGGAGGAGCCAGTTGCCATTGTTGATAGACAGGACCACCAGTTGAGGTCCAAGAGGATTTTTGCGGTAAGAGTCTAGTGGAGGGGCTAACAGGTCGAGGAGGCGACCTGAGATTCCGAGGAGGACATGTGGAGCCGATATCCCCACTTATTCAGCAGTCCAAGTACTTTTCTATGTCCGTTCGAGGACGAACATTTGTTTAAGAGGTGGAGAATGTAATGACCCGACTGGTCATTTTGAAATTTTGGACCCTGTTCCCTCAAATAAAACTTCCCGCACTTGCTTTAGCTAATTTATGACTTTCGAGGATGGGTGGTTCGGAAGATAGAAGATTTTTGAACAAGAATAAGTCTAGTTGCTTCTTTAAGTTTCTTTTAAAAGGCTAAGTTTGACTTCGGTCAACATTTTGGGGAAACGGACCCGGAATCATGATTTGACAATTTCTAAGGGTCCATGGGAAAATATGGGACCTGGGCGTATGCCTGGAATCGAATTCCGAGGTCCCTAGCCCGAGTAATGAATATTTATGTGAAATTGTTAAGTTAAAGTTTCAAAGATTTAAATAAACTAAGAAATCATTGTTTTCCTAGGTATCGGGTTCGGATTTCGATTTTGAAACTTGGTACAAGTCTGAAATATCAGTTAAGACTTACCCGTAAAATTTGGTGTCAATCTGAGTAGTTTAAGGGCGTTTTGACCCATTGGAGGAGAATTAAAAACTTGAAGTTCAATGATTTGATTTATTTGGTTTTGGGGTTGATTCCTCAATTTAGCGTTGTTTTGAGTGTTTCGAGGGTCCGAGCAGGTCTGCCTCGTGATTTTAGACTTGTCGGTATGTTCGGATGGGGCACGGGAGCACCGAGCGTCAAACGAACGAGGCTCAAGTGAAGTAAGACTTTGGAAAATGACTGAAGTTTGCTGCTTCTGTCATAACAGCATCTGCGGTTCTTGGACTGCAGAAGCGGGACCGCAAATGCGGTCATTTGATCGCAGAAGCGAAGAAGGGGCAGGCCAGGGGAAACTGCAGAAGCGGCCCAGGGACCGCAGAAGCGGTTCCGCCTATGCGGCCCCAGACCGTAGAAGCGGTCCAGCCCCAATTTTCAAAAGCCACAGAAACGGACAATTTCCGCAGGAGCGGATTCCGCAGAAGCGGAAATTCTTCCGCAGATGCGAAAATAACTGGGGGCAAATGGTTCATTTCATATGAATCAAACTCATTTCTCTCATTTTTCACTCTACACTTAGGCGATTTGGGTTCTTCCAAGAGTAATTTCCCTTCATCCTTAGCTTAAACACATGTATATTAGGTAGATTAAACACTAAAAATTAAGTAAAAATCCAGGATTTGAGCTAGACCTAGGGTTTTAATAAAACTAAGAATTTATCATGTAACTTGCCATGTAATGAACTAGAAATCATATATTTGTGAACCTTAGGTGATAGAGAATAACCTCCTTCTAAAAATCTTGGAATCCGGGCACGTGGGCCCGGGGTCGGAATTTAGGAAACTTGTATTAATGGTTAGGAAATTTCTTAAACAAGTAGAATTTAACCTTGTAAGCCCTTATTGACTAGTTTTGCTTATTTTAATTAGTTGGTGCTCGTTTAGCTACGAATTGAGGGTTTGGGATTACTCTTGATATTGGAAGTGCGCTTCGGAGTGAGGTGAGTCTCCTTTCTAACCGCGCAAGAGGGAATCGTCCCCATAGGATTAATGATTGAGTAATTGTTGCTAAATGCGGGGACTACGCACGCGCTAAGTGACGAGAGCCCGTGTGTAGCTACTACTATGTTTAATGTCCGGGTAGCTTAGAACCCACAACATGCCTATTAAATATATCTCTTGTGTTAACTTGCTATTATGAACACGTACTGTATACTAGAGACTTAAAAAAGGAATAAGAGCACACTTGTATAGTTACTTAAGTTTGGCTTGGTGTTTTTGACCATTTATGTGCCATGTGTGTGAACTTGATATTTGTCATTATTTGTGGATCAGGCCGATCGCCTCGGTATGAATAGATGCATCTAAAGGTGCGCCGTCGACCCTCGACAAGTGTACAATTTATTTCTGTTGGTTCGGGCCGTCGCCTTGGTATTATGTGCGCATGTTAATTGTGGGAAAGCATATACTTGCCTTATTTTGCCATTATCTCATATGATAAATTAAAAACTTGATGCAGTAAAGTTCTTGACCTATACCACTTGCCATAAACTGTTGATGCTTGTAAATTCCATGATTTGAACACATTATACTTGTGTATATATATTAATTGACCTTAGTAAGTATCGAGTCGACTTCTCGTCTCTACTTCTTCGAGATTAGATGGGATACTTACTGAGTACATGTTGTTTATGTACTCGTGCTATGCTTTTGTACTTAACTGTACAGGATTTGAGGAAGGTGGATTTGGACATCATTCTGGTGTGTATTAGTGAGCACGCCTGGGACTTCTACGGTGAGCTACTTTTCTTTTCATGCCGATCCGCAGCCGAAGAAGTCTTCCTTTGTATTTTGTTGTTTCTGTCTCTCCTGATTTAGACAATAGGATAGTGTATTATTATCTTGTGTATATTCTAGTAGTTGCCCGTAGCTTGTGACACCAGGTTCTAGCACACATAGTGGTAGACGTTATTTTGGGTTGTATAACTGCCTTTATGCATTATTGATCTTTACTGGGTTTTTTTAAACCTTAAATTGGAAAAATCTATTATAGTGGTTTTGGCAAAGGTTAAATGAGAATTTAATTATAGTTTCGCATTGGTTGGCCTGACAAATGGTGTCGGGCACCATCATGACCTATTATGGAAAATGGGTCGTGTGAAAGCAATAAAAATTAGGATTGTCTATCCTTGGGAATGAAGCCGTAAATTGGGAGGATTACCAGGCTACGCTGGAAAATGACCGGGTTATGCCGGAAAAGAAAAAGGTCCTTGGGTTATACCAGGGAGATCCCCGGGTTACGCCAGTATAAGAAAGAAAAAAGGCTCCTTAGGTTATGCCAGGGGGATCTGCAGGTTATGCTGGGATACAAAAGAAAAAAGACTCCTTAGGTTATGGCAGGGAGATCAGCTGGTTACGCCGGGATAAGAAAAGGCACCTTGGGTTATGCCAGGCAGGTCCACGGGTTATGCCAGGATAAGAAAGAATAAAGGCTCCTTGGGTTATGCTAGGGAGATTCGTGGGTTGTGCCGGGATAAGAAATAAAAAAGGCTCCTTGGGTTATGACAGGGAGATCTGTGGGTTATGTCGGGATAAGAAATAAAAAAGGCTCATTGGGTTATGCCAGGGAGATCCGCGGGTTATGCCGGGATAAGAAAGAAAAAAGGCTCCTTAGGTTATGCCAGGGAGATCCGCGGGTTATGCCGGGATAAGAAAGAAAAGAAGGCTCCTTGGGTTATGCCAGGGAGATCCACAGGTTATGCCAGGATAAGAAAGAAAAAAGGCTCCTTGGGTGATGCCAGGGAGATTTGCGGGTTATGCCGGGATAAGAAAGAAAAAAGGCTCCTTGGGTGATGCCAGGGAGATTTGCGGGTTATGCCGAGATAAGAAATAAAAAAGGCTCATTGGGTTATGCCAGGGAGGTCCATGGGTTATGCCGGGATAAGAAAGAAAAAAAAGGCTCCTTGGGTTATGCCAGGGAGATACGCGGGCTATGCCGGGATAAAAGAAAAAATTCCATGGGTTATGCCAGGGAGATTCGCGGGTTATGTCGGTATAATAAAGAAAAAAGGCTCCTTGGGTTATGCCAGGGAGGTCCACGGGTTATGCCGGGATAAGAAAGAAAAAAAAGGCTCCTTGGGTTATGCCAGGGAGATCCGTGGGTTATGTCGGGATAAGAAAGAAAAAGGGCTCCTTGGGTTATGCCGGGGATCAACTAGGGAGTGCGACCCTATACTTGAAAAGACTACCAGGTTATGCTATCAGCGACTAGGGAATGGGACACTATGCAGCTAGAGATTGGAGGCCCTATGCTACCATGATTTTTGGGATCTTTCTTCTTCTTTTCTTTTTTTATATTATTATTTTTTTATTTAGTAAAAATGCAAGAAGGAATTTGGAGGAAACTTCCCTTTTGGTTTGATTATTGCTGCGAAGCTGTTTCTAGCTCTTGCGCATTTTTCCTTGGTTGCACCTGCTTCTTACAAGGTTGCTTTGGATTGCACCTGTTTCATGTTTTCAAACAAAGAACAATTGTTAGTTTGAAACGGTGGTTGGTTTTGTGGCCTTGATTGTCTCAATTGCCTGATCTCAACCCACTTCCTGTTGAGAACCTTTGCTGCTTGCTGGTTTTGAAGATTCATCTCTCTTTCGAACCGAAAGGCTCAACCTTTAGGATTTCATGACGACTCGCCTGCGTGGGGCTTCGACCCTTTCACTTTATTATTCCTTTAGGACCCTTGTCCTTGACTTTCTTTTCCTTTTCAATAATTTTGCTTTTAGAGCATCAACCATCATGGCCAGTCGAGATTGGCCTGACGCACCCGCTGAGGCTGGGTATTTTCTTTAGCTTTTTCTAGGCAGAGCCCTGTAAAACTAGTCTTGCCACCTTTTCTTTGTATTAATTTTGGGAACATCGTTAAACCGAAATGGATTCAAGGGAAAAGTAAACAAAAGGCAAGAAAATTAATTTAAAGAGAAGTGTGCCTTTCGGGGAGAAAGGAAGGACTCATCTGGGTAGTATGCAAGCTTCAAATAGACATGACATGCTTCTTGGACTGGATGCCTAACCCGCACAAACATTTCGAATTCTTATAAACTCATTTGACCCGTGTTTCAAAACCAGGGAATCTTGCCATGACTCTTTCAGCGGTGGGAAATGGCTTATATTCGACCGACGGCACCCTTTGCGGGTTTTCGCCAATCTACCTCTCTCATTTCTCTTCTCACCATCGCCCGATAGTGCTCTTTACAGGGTTTCACTAAACGGACTCTCTCATTTTCAATTTCTCTGCTCACCGTCGCCTTATGGTGCCTGTGGGTTTTCACCAACAAGACTCTCTCATTTTATTTTTCTCAGTTTGATTGTATCAGATTCCAACAATGGTGTTTTCTGATTCCAACGACTTTGCCAATTGATCCGAAGGACTTGGACAAGGTTAGGGTAAAAAGAATCTGGATGGAATTACAACTTTGGAACCGTTCTAGTGGGCTCATTGCCGAGCCATTATATCATCTGCCCAAGTTTTACTTTTTTGGGGGGAATTGGGATTTTTTTAGGTGTGACCGAACCCCAGAGAGAGGTTGCCTACGTATCCTTTCAGAATCAAGTCAGACGTAGTTCAGGAAACATTTTCTTTTTGTTGTTTTTGTTGTTGTTTTTTTCTGTTTTGTTTTGTTTTCTTTTTCTTTCTTCTCTTTTATTTTCAACATTTTTTCCATTTTCATCTCTCTTTTTTTCAATAGTACTTTCGGGTTCCAAAGAGGGTAATGAAAGACGAGTAACCGGCTCAAAGGGTTTACGAAAGATTGATAGTGTTTGGATAGCAAGAAAGAAAGTCTTCATCATGCCAATTGAACAAAGTCATTGCTGCAGAAAGCCCAGATATAATGATCCTCTACGCAATATCTTTCTGATGATGTATGGGCCCTTCCAATTAGGAGCAAATTTTCCTTTTGCTTCCTGGTGATGAGGAAGAATGTGCATTAACACAAGTTGTCCCACTTCAAAATTCCTAGGCTGCACTTTCTTGTTATAGGTACGTGCCATTCTTTGTTGGTACAACTGCCCGTGGCAGACCACAACCATTTGTTTTTCATCAATTAAGGTTAGTTGTTCCAGATGAGCCTTGACCCACTCACTGTCCTCAATCTCGGCTTCAACAATGGTCCGGAGAGACGGTATTTCCACCTCCACAGGGATTACAGCCTCAGTTTTGTAGACCAAAAGGTATGGAGTTTCTCCTACTGATGTGCGCACCGTGGTGCGATATCCCAGTAATGCGAAAGGCAACTTTTCATGCCATTGCCTGGAGCTTTGAATCATCTTTCTCAAAATCTTCTTGATGTGCTTGTTTGCTGCTTCAATAGCACCATTGGCTTTGGGCCGGTAGGGAGTAGAGTTCCTATGCGTTATTTTGAATTGTTTGCATATCTCTCCCATCAAATGACTATTCAGGTTTGTAGCATTATCTGTGATGATAGTTGCAGGAATACCAAAATGGAAATTAAGATTGGAGTGCACAAAATCTACCACAGCTTTCTTGGTGACCGATTTGAGAGTGATGGCTTCAACCCACTTCGTGAAGTAGTCAATGGCAACTAGTATGAATCTGTGCCCATTTGAGGCTTTCGGCTCGATCGGCCCAACGACGTCCATGCCCCAAGAGTCAAATAGCCAAGGTGCTGACATGGGATGTAGTTCCGTGGGAGGTGCATGAATCAAATTACCATGCACCTGACACTGATGTCACTTCCGAACAAAGCCGAAGCAGTCCTTTTCCATGGTTATCCAATAATAACCCGCTCGAAATATTTTCTTTGCTAAAACATACCCGTTCATGTGGGGTCTGCACATTCCTGCTTGTACTTCATGCATGATCCTTTCGGCCTCTCCGGCGTCAACACATCTTAACAAGTTGAGATCCGGGGTCCTTTTGTACAAGACCTCACCACTTAAGAAGAAACCACTTGCATAACGTCTAATGGTTCTCTTTTGGTCTCCAGTGGCTTGCTCGGGGTATTCTCGCATTTTTAGAAACCTTTTAATGTCATGGTACCATGTCTGGGTGTTTGGTTCTGCCTCAACTGTATTACAGTAATCGCGCCACTCCCTGATTTGGATTTCCAAGGGATCAATATGGGCATTGCCTGAGTAGGGCAACATCGAGGCCAGAGTGGCGAGTCCATCAACTAGTTCATTGTGACAACGAGGGATGTACCTGAACTCGACTGACTTGAATCGCTTGCTAAGATCTTCCACATGTTGCCGATTGGGAATAAGCTTAACATCTCGGGTTTCCCATTCTCCTTGGGCTTGCCGGATAATCAGATCTGAGTCTCCCATAATAAACAACTCCTCGATGTTCTGGTCAATTGCCATGTTTATACCCATGATGCAGGCTTCATACTCGGCAGTGTTATTTTTACAAAAAAACTGAAGCCTGGCTGTGGCCGGATAGTGTTGACCAGTGGGTGAGATCAAAATTGCCCCAATTCCCATACCTTTTACGTTTACCGTTCCATCAAAGAACATCTTCCAGGCAGTAGTATCCTCAGATATTGCCTCAACTGAGTTTACTTCTTCATCCGGGAAGTAAGTGTTCAAAGGTTGGTATTCTTCATCGACCGGGTTTTCTTCCAAATGATCTGGCAACACCTGGGCTTTCATTGTCGTGCGAGTAACATAGACTATATCAAATTTAGTGAGCAATATCTGCCACTTTGCTAATCTTCCCGTGGGCATCGATTTCTTGAATATGTATTTCAAAGGATCCAACCTGGTTATGAGGTAGGTGGTGTAGGCTTGCAGATAATGTCTCAGCTTCTGAGCGACCCAAGTTAAGGCACAACATGTTCTCTCCAACAGAGTATACTTATCTTCATAGCTGGTAAACTTCTTGCTCAGGTAGTAGATCGTCTGCTCTTTCTTCCCAGTTACATCATGTTGTCCGAGGACACAGCCGAAAGAATTTTCCAAGACCATCAAGTACAAGAAAAGAGGTCTCCCCGGCTCTGGTGCGACCAAGATTTGCGGATTTGATAGATATTCCTTGATCTTATCAAAAGCTTCTTGACATTCATCCGTCCATTTGATCGCTGTATCTTTTTTCAACAATTTGAATATAGGCTAACATGTGGAGGTCAACTGAGTGATGAGCCGACTTATATAGTTTAACCTGCCCAACAAGATCATCACATCATTCTTGGTTCTCGGAGGAGGAAAATCCCGGATAGATTTTATCTTTGTTTGATCTAACTCGATACCTCTCCGGCTGACTATAAAGCCCAAAAGTTTGCCGGATGGGACTCCAAACGCACATTTGGCTGGGTTCAACTTCAAATCATATTTGCGTAACCGCTCGAAGAATTTTCTCAGGTCTCGAATATGGTCATCCTAGGTTTTGGACTTGATGATTACTTCATCCACATACACCTCTATCTCTTGATGCATCATATCATGGAAAATGGCGGTCATGGCCCTCATGTAGGTAGCCCCAGCATTCTTCAGACCAAACGGCATGACTCTGTAATAATATGTACCCCAAGATGTGGTAAAAGATTTTTTCTCGGCATCCTCTTCATCCATCAACACCTGGTGATATCCTACGTAACAGTCCACGAAGGACTGTATCTCATGGTTAGCGCAGTTATAAACAAAGATGCGGATGTTGGGCAAAGGGAAGTTGTCTTTAGGGATTGCCTTGTTTAAATCTCGGTAATCCACACACACCCAGGTCTTCCCATCTTTCTTTGGAACTGGGACTACAATAGCCAACCATGTAGTGTACTGGACCACTCGGATTACCCCTACTTTCGACTGTTTTGTGACTTCTTCTTTGATCTTGTCACTGATGTCAGTTTTAAACTTTCTTTGCTTTTGCTGGACTGGAGGGCAATCGGGGTAAGATGGCAACTTATGAACCACCAGATCAACACTGAGCCTGGCATGTCGTCATACGACCAAGCAAACACATCTTTAAACTCAAACAGGTGTTGGATTATTGCATCCCGAGTTTTCTTGTCTGTGTGAATGCTTATCTTGGTTTCCCTGGTTTCTTCATAAATTCCCAAGTTAACCGGTTCGGTATCATTTAAATTTGGCTTAGGTTTATTCTCAAATTGTTCCAATTCTCGATTTATTTCCCTAAAAGCCTATTCTTCGTCTTATTCTGGTTCTTGGTTCATTATTTCACAATTAAACAACGTGTTTGGATATAGGCATGAAGTCCGTAAGCATGTCATGTTATTTAAAGCCGTATTATTAGAATTGAAAGAAGAAATAAAAGAGAAAAAAATAGCAAAATCAGAAAGAATAAAGAAAGATGAACGATGAAATATTGATTTCATTTCTTAGAATTTGAAGCTAACAGGGTTTACATTTGGAAATTAAAAGACAAAAAACTAAAGAAAACATCCGAGTTACACCCTGGAATAACTCGCGATGCAGAAAAAATGGCAGGACGGGTCTACCGGGACTCCCGCCTGATTGGGAATGGCGTAGCCTTCCAATTCTGTAGCTTGACATTTGGTACCATATACAGTACCTCAGCGGTGCTTGAGCCCTCTCCCGAGTGAACCATGTAGGTTTCATATAGTATCTATCTTATTGCCCCACATATTTCTTCAATCTCTTCGACCGTAAAGGCCTCATCATCCTCTTCTTCATTGTACTTTGGCTTGACAAAGGTCTCGTACATATGTGGTAGTGGTTGAGGTAGAACCCATCCATCATTTTTTCTGTCGTCCGCCCATTTTATGTCATCTGGAGTAGGTTGGAAGCCTACCCCGGAGAACTTCTCAGTGGTAGGCAGGGTAACTGGTTCAGCTAGTCCTTGCAAGGACTTTCCAATTCCCTTCCCTAGTTTGAATCCATGTCAGATCATTTCTTTAGCCACCATGATTGAGGCATTGAAAGGAAGGGTTGGGGGCGAGGGTTTCCTTCTTCATACTGGTCTGCCACCACAACTTCAAAGACCTGATAAACTATGTGCTCGCTGCCTTCTCTCACTTCAATACATGGGAATGAAGGGTCTCGATAAATTTATTGCTCTTCCTCTCCATGGACCATGATTTCATGATCCTCATGCTCAAATTTTACCATTTGATGAAGAGTGGAAGGTACAGCCCCTGGTGCGTAGATCTATGACCTTTTCAGAAGAAAGTTGTAGGATGTGTCCATATCTAGAACTTGGAAAGTCACCTCAAAGTTCACTAGGCCAATGGTCATAATTAGATCGATCTCTCCAATCGTATCCTTTTTGATACCATCGAAGGCTCGTACGCAGACATTGTTGGGACGAATCGTTTCAGTCCTAATTTCCATGCGCTGTAGTGTTAAGAGTGGGAAGATTTCCACCCCAGAACCTCCATCCACCATAAACCTTTTCACGTAGTATCCTTCACACTTGAAAGTTAAGTGTAGGCCTTTGTTATGTGCGGCCTCTTCCGGAGGCAAGTCATTTTTGCTGAATGAAATCTGGTTGATAGCGAAAAATCTTTCCGCCATTCTTTCTAATTGCTCCACAGAAGTCTCAGCTGGCATGTATGCCTCATTGAGGGTCTTGATTATTACCTTCTGGTGTTCGGGGGATTTCATCAACAAATATACCAAGGAGACTTGTTCAGGAAACTTTCGAAGCTGGTCAACCACTTCATAATCCGCCATCTTCATTTTTTGAAAGAAAGCTTCTGCCTCTTCGGCACTCATGGGTGTTTTAGCTGGGAAGCACCTCCTAGTGGCATTGTTCACTTCTTCTAAATTGGAGTACTTTTTCATAGGGTAATGTTCTTGAACCTCTCATGAGATTTCCTTGCCCTTATACGTCACCACTATTTTATGGTAGTTCCAAGGCACTGCGGAAGGATCTGTCATGGGCCTCTGTGGCGCGCGGCCAATAACCATGGGCTCACTCAGCCTTGGTGGATTAGTTGGCCTCCGCACCACATAAGCTCCCTTGGGAACATACATTTGGGTCGCGTTGTTCAGTTCAGATCTCCTGGGAGGACTCAAAGTCATCTACTTTTCCTTGCGACCCCGAGGGACATAGAGAACAACATCTTTGTCGGGTGCTACCCCAGTTCCTGCTTCAATTTTCTTCTCTGATTTTGAGTGGGTGGCTTTGTTCTTTTGCTCCCCTTTGTCTTGATTCGGGGAAGTTTTCGGTTTCCTCTCTACATCAACAATGGTGATGATGGCATTCAATGGCGGGTCAAATTTCTTATCTTCACAGATCATTCCGATTACTGGCCCATTGTTGTGGGCCGGCAGTGAGTTGTTGGTCATATTGGGGATATCCTCGTCGCTTAACACTATCTTCCTTTGTTCTATCAAATCCTCCATAGCTCTTTTCAAAGTCCAACAATTTTCTGTATCATGCCCCTCAGCTCCGGAGTGATAGGCACATCGGGCATCTAGTTGGTAGGAGGGCGATTCTGGGTTTTATTTATTTGGAGGTACGGGCTACAGCAAACCCATTTGGACAAGCTTTGGACAAAACCTGGAGTAGGACTCACCGATTGGTGTAAAATTTGGCCTCCTAGGTGGTTCACGGGGAGGGAAGTTGTTTTGTGGAGGAGGGGGTTGTAGTGGTTTTGGCGAGGAGGTTGGTTTCTTTGAAATAGAGCTTGGTTCCTGTTAGCTTGCTGCTGAGGCCAGACATAAGGTTGAGAATTCATGACCGCATACGGCTGAGGAGCATAGGCCATGTCCTGGTCAGGGTAATAATGCTGTGGGGTTCTTTCTGGGAACATGGATCTGGGAGCACGGTGTCTTCTTGCACCTGATGATGCCATGGATGTTTCTTCTTTCTTCTTGCCCTTTTCTACTCCTCCATATCCGCCTTGAATGTCTTGGGAGGTTGCTCTAATAGCGGATTGTCTTAGGATTCTGCCGGTTTTCAATCAATTTTCCACCATTTCACCGATTTTGATAGCTTCCACGAACGGTTTACCCATAGCTGACATCATATTCTGAAAGTAGTCGGCTTCCTGAGCTTGGAGGAACACTGTGACCATTTCGATCTCGTCCATCAGAGGCTTTACTCTAGATGCTTGCTCACGCTATTTGATAGCGTACTCCCGGAAGCTCTCCGAGGACTTTTTTTTTAAGTTTGCCAACGGGTTTCTGTCTGGAGCAATGTCTATATTGTATTGGAGTTGTCTGACAAAGTCTCTAGCGAGGTCATCCCGGATGTGCCAACAACATATATCTTGATCCATATACCACTCGGAGGCAATTCTAACCAGACTTTCTCCAAAATATGCCATGAGTAACTCTTCATTTCCTCCAGCTCCTCGCAACTGATTGCAGTATTTCTTAAGATGAGCGATAGGATCACCATATCCATCGTACTTTTGAAAATTTGGAGTTTTGAATCCTAGAGGCAAGTGCACGTGAGGGAACATGCATAGATCAGCATAGGACACACTTTTCTACCCACTCAGACCCTGTATGTTCTTGAGGCTCTGCTCCAAGCTTCTCATCCTCTTTGCAATTTCTTCCTGTCCGGGATTTTTGGGAGTCTTTTCCTGTCCCGTAGTGAACTCAAATTGAGGCGGCTGAGGATAAGTATAAGTGGGGAACTGAGGAGGCTCCATTTGGAAGGTAGGTGTTTGGAATGTAAAGGCTGAAGGATCAAAAGTGGGCTTAGGCAGTGCAGGCTATGTTGTGGTTGAGCATGGAGGAGCGGTGAAAATATTGGAAGCTACTCCGGACATGAACACCTTAGGGCGAACCTTAGAAGGTGTTCCCACAAAATGAGCTGATATGGTGGGCTGTCCCAGTGGGGTGTTTGGATGATTGATTGGAACATTAGAAGTACCCCCGGATCTCGAAAACAGTTTGGGGAATCCCGAGATGGCACTTGGCGGCTCACTTCCATTCGCCCTAGCATCCCACATTTTCATGACTCAAAGACGTAAGATCCTGTTCTCTTCAGCCACTGCAGATTTCGAGGTCGGGATACCCGAGATTGGGCTATCATCTGTGATGGGAACCGTTGTCAAGGTCATTTCTGAAGACATTCTGATACTTCCTTTTGATATAGTAAAGTATAGATGTGAAGCCAGGTTACCACGAAAAACCCAACCACCGTTTCTATTAAACCTGGACTGGGTGACAGCAGTAAGTGGTTAGCATAAGACAAATAGCAAATAGGTAATCACACTTTGGGGTGTGAAGCACCTATACAGTTAAATGGGTTTCTACATGTTTTACAACAGTTGCATGTTTCATCCCGACTTTCTTATTCTTTCCATTTTCTTCTTTTGATTTCCACTCTCTTTCCTACTTTTCTTTTTTTTTTTGCTCTTTTTTCTCTCATTTTCCTCATTTTTATTTCTCTCTTTTTTTCATTTTCTTTTCTTATTGGAGCTAATTACAAAATATGACCAGATCCGATGAGGATTGCCTACGTATCACGATGTCGCATGAATCAGACCATTACGTAGTTCAAGAAAAAATAAATGCGAAAGTAAAGAGACAATTTTTGGGAATTTTCAATTTTCATTGATAAAACTTCTATTACAAAAGATGTTAACTACTCATTTTCTTGGAAAGAATAACTACAAACAGACTCAAAATAAAGCAAAATACAGACTCGATGCTTGAAAAATTAGGAATACATTAAAGCTTCAACTACTGGGGCCCGCGGGGCAGTGTTCGGCCTTGCCGCGGGCCTATGTGCGAGAAACCCTTGTAGTCGCTCCAAATCACCCATAACTTGACGGACAAAAGTCATCACTGCATCAAAGAAGGTGGTAAGAGGCATTTCCTCGCACGCTTGGCATTTCGTGGTGATATAGTCAGCGATGGCCCTAATCCTTTCTCTAATTTGGCCTTGTTCCTGAAGTAACCGCCCTATCTGCTGGTTCCTGGCTTCCAACACTTGGGAGTCATGAAAGTGCTGATTTTGCAATTGCTATATGTCTTTCTCCATTTGATCCATCATCTTATAACAATGTTCCCTATCAACCTTGAAATCTTTAGACCGTTGGCCTTCCTCATTTTCAAGAGTAGTCACCTTTCTTCTTAGGCTAGTGATGGTCCCTTCATAGTTTCTCATTTGTTGCACGAATCGTGCCCGTTCTTTTGCTTTCTTTGTCTATTGTGCCCAGATTTTATCTATATTATCTTCAGACTTTTCCAGGTCTTCTTGGCACTCGAGGACTTTCTTTTTAAGACCACTTATAAGTCTTTCATAGCCCAAATTCTTTTCGAGTTATTGGCAGCTATTTTCATATTTCTGATCTGAGCTTTAAGGGCCTCATTTTCTTGGGTCTGTTTCTTCTTTTCTCCCTAGCCTGAGGCGGCTTGAAAACCATTTTCAAATTGAAGCTCCATAACTTGCCTTTCTAATTGACTTATTTTGGCTTTGTACTCATTCTCTTTAGTTAACCAATCACATTGCACCTGGGCCCCATCGGTAAACTGTTGGACATGTGGTCAATTTGTAGGCCTTTCAGGAATCTGGAATCTTTTGCCAAACCAAACCATGTACTTAGGGTCCACTTCACCTCTAGCTCGGTCTCGCACTATGGTCTTAGGTTCAATAAACCTACACACATTCCATACTTGGCAAATTTTACCTTCTGTAAATGCAACTTTTGGGCCTAGTTCAATGACATGTTTACTCAAATCTTCATCATTGTGGAAGGTTTGAAATCTTCCTACTTGTCGCAAGACCCTATAGGGAGCATAGGGCTAGATGCTCTGGATGACCATCAAGAGGATATAAGACACTTCAGCTGACATGTACATTGCTTCGGTGGTAGGAAGCCATCCAAATGCCCACTCAATCTTATCGGCAGTCAAGGATCTCAGATGTGCAAGCCAAGCTTCAATACCCGTAGGGAATTCAATACCTACTACCCGGGTTTCAAATTCTTCAATGCAGCTCAACCCGGTCAAACCATAATTCATGTACCCAATCCGGTGATAGAGGTGTTCTTGCATCCATCACTGTAGTAACAAATTGCAACCCTGGAAGAACTTTCCCCCTTCCCGATAGATAGTCAAGACTCAATAGATTTTAGATACGATCAGAGGAACCACAGTAATGTTGGCTTTCTTGATTTCAACATCAATCATTCCCAAGACCTATCTCTATATTCCTATCTTTTCATGGACATACCACAACTCCCAAGAAAGCTACCATGAAAGCTACATCCCGCCTTGCCTCCCATTTGTCTTTGTTTCCAGCATGGGTTAGACCAGTGTTCGGCTCTTCAAAACCTCGTGGGTTACCATATCGATGGTACAAGAAATGGAGTGTGCAATACCCTTCCGATAAATTTCCATCCTGAACATCCCAACTAATACTCAGAAAGTCCAGGAACCTGTGGGGAGATACCGGTCTTGGTGCCAATGGATATCAGCTTCTAAGATTTCCATTAAGGCCCGCATAACCCGTAACTTCCTCCAATGTAGGTGTGAGCTCAAAGTCAAAGAAACGGAACACATTGCGAGTCGAGTCCCAGAAAGGTATTAAAGCTTCAATTATGTCCAACCTTGGCTTGACATTCAATAGTCTGACGAGGCCTCCTAGAACTTTTATCATTGTTTCTTTACTGCCCCTTTCTAGATCATTCCACCACATATAGAGCTTCAAGGGGATCTCCTTAAGGGCTGTGAAGGGTTCAATTTCATTTGTGCTCATCCTGCACATTTATTAAGGTGATTTAATGACTTATTTTAACCTAAGAGAAAAAGGTAACACCATTTGTTTTTTTTATTTAAAATTTCATTTCAAAAACAAAACCCGGACTTTGCGGATACGGCCTTTTAGCACTTCGGGAAAGAAGATTTTAAGGTTGTGCCCGCTAATCGTTAAAAAATTGATCCAAGGTGGCTGTTCTTGCAAAAATAGCCTTCCGGCACCCTTTTGGGGACATTCGGCTTATTTTAGACAAGAATGGCATCACCCGACTTATTTGAGACAAAAATTAAAATTTTGTTGTTTTGGGTTATTTTTGCAAAAAGAGAAGTTGGACCCGATGAGGGTTGCCTACGTATCCCACATTCGGTGAGAATCAAACTGGCGTAGTTCTGGCAGATTTGACAAACCAATATTTTTAAAAACAAAACCTTTCTTTTACTTTTATTTTCTCAAAAATCTGTCAGAGTTACAATACTATTTAGGTATTGATTTTTCAAAAGAAGTGATTACCCTAACATCGCTCTTCTCTTTCAACTCTCTCCCATTATTTACAAGCCGGTCAACATGCAGATCCGAAGCAAATAAATGCACAAGTAGCAAGTAGGATGCATTAGGATGGTCTTTTCATTTCAGGTCACATGTCCTAGACGGACCCAACCCCTGTGTTGAGTCCCCTAAGTCAAATGCACGTGATGAAAACAAACGCTCCTACTAGGGATCCAGTATGAGGTTTTGTTATACTAGGTTTAAAACCTAGATTATTGTGCTAGACCTGGCTTACCCGAGCGGACAACTACAGCCAGGGGGGGCAGCATACCGGTAATACAGAAGCTTCGCCGGCTTAGCAACTTGTCTGAACCTCGTTCTAAATGGGATAAGACTCTAAACAGAAGAGAAGTCACATGAAGTGCACCCTTCTCCATGATGTAGAAGACTCAGAGAGAGGAAGGGTTTCGTAGCGGTTTATATATACAATTCACCAAATATCAAAGCGGTAAAGCATTTAGTACATTTAGCATGAAACATGTAGGAAAATCATATAACAGATAAAGCCAATCATAACAGCTATTCTAAGCTCGAATTATTGAACCTGAATTGAAGTTCTGGGTTTGGATCCCCAACAGAGTTGCCAAAGCTGTCACACCTCCTTTTTTAACACCCCGAAAGGTAGTACAATGGATTTTTTCCACTTTAAGTGACATTATTTGAAATGGAATTCTTTATTCAATTTTATTTAGAGTCGCCACTTGGAATATCTTGTTGGTGTCCCAAGCCACCGGTTTTATTTTAAATCCCAAATCGAGGAAAATTCGACTTTTCTTGTGAAGTCTGTAAACCAGAAATTCTGAATAAGGAATTTTGTTAAGCCGAGAAAAGGTGTTAGGCACCCCCGGATTCTGTGGTTCTAACACGGTCGCTTAAACTATTACAATTGGCCTATTATTTGATTTTAATACATGTTTTAGCCTATGGTATGCTTTTAGAAATTATTATCCACTTTATTTTATTTTAAAGAAGATTTGACATCGTTTAAGACATTTCTTTGGATCGCGCCACATGAAATGCACCCGCAATCCAAAACATATTTTATTCAACGTTGTTAAGATTTGGATTTGGGTCACATGAAATGCGCACCCGAGGTTAGGAAGATAGATTATTAAAATAACGCACCTAAAGCAACTATGCGTAGTTAACTTTGCGAGGGTCATGGAAATCTACTAAATGGCACGCCTCGAGTTCTAAGAATTTTAAAAGATATAATTAAGTGAGGGCCACACATTAGGTATTTTATTTGGCACGACGCACCTCAATTACAATTTTAAAGGATATTCAAACTAAATTTCGGAGGGCCATAAGCTACTTGTGTTATCTATTACGTCTCACCTCAAATTCAATTTGGAAAGTCTAATTAGAAAATGGAAAAATTTATCAAAAGCTTTGGTCTTAACATTGAACCTCTCTTAGATTAACAAATCCATCGGAGAAAGGATTCCTCCTGTGTTTGAGTCACTGACTCTACACATGAAGGGAAATAACGATTTCTAACTCAAGCCCAACCCTGAGCCCAAGTCCTTAGGGCGGCTGGTCAACAAAGGAAAAAAAAACAAGACTCCAAATCGAGTCCCCAAACTCACAAGTACTGAATTATTTAAAAAACAAACAAAGTGAGTTCAATCCCAAATTTGTAAAAGCCAATTTGAGTCTGTTAGGCCTTTGCTGGTTCAACCACAAAATGAGCTAGGCTTTAGCAAATTGACACTCTGACTTTGAAATACTAATTAATTAACAAGCTTTCATAATAAACAAAATAAGGACATGTTTCCAATTCTTATACGAAATAGAACCTCATGACTTAACAACCTTTCAAATTACATTAGATCTGAAGACTCAATAACACTCAGTATTCATTACTGCACAAAAATTATCAAAACAGAGTTCCCATAAGACTTTTGACCCATTATTTTATATTGCTATTAACAAGTGAATGTAACAACAAATGCAATTATCCAAACTCATAAGAAACAAATCAGTACCGATTAAGATACAAATAATAGTCCTAGTTGCAGCTTTTAAAATGAGCTTCGAATGTTTATAATATGTCATTAACTGACATGCCACAAACAGGGAGCACAACGAACCAGTCAAATGATAAAAAGAAAGCATAGCAGAGGGAGATAACTTGTAAAACACCTAATTAGCCATATTGAGCTTAAACTTAAGAAAATGAAGTCTAATAGAAGCTGGGGCCACAACACATTGGCCCAGACTAAGATTAACTACCAAGAACAATAAACTAATGGAAGCTGGAGCCACAACACATTAGCCTAGACTAAATTAACTAGAAAGGACAATAGGCTAAGTTATAAAACCATAGAGACAAAGTAATACAGTAAGACTCATAACAGAAGGCTAAAAATCATGTTTGAACTTAGAATTCCCATATTTATTCATCAAGCCAAATATTCACATGATATGGAATGTAAAAGTGTACATGGAATTTGAAAACAATAAGCAGAAAATGAGGTATCAGCAGAGCAGTATCAAGAATCAGCACCAACAGAACCCAGAAAACTGATAACAATTCAAAACAAAGCCAATCGAACACTAAACCAAAATGACTTCAACACCAAGCTTTCACAACCAAATTCAAACCATTTTAGCCCCCAGATGAAACAGAAAATGTTTCAGCACAAAAAAACAAATTCAGAAATCCAAAAGGGATGAGAAAACTCTCAATGGAACAGTGAAAAATTTAGCCATCTGCCTTTTTTTGTATTTTTCTGATCTCTTCAAAATCTGAATTGAGCCTCAAGTAACAATGCCTTTATAGGCAAGTTACTAGGGCAGCAAATATAAGCTAAGTTTTGTAATTTAGACCTTTCTTAATTCTCATTTTTGCTACTTAGTCCCTCATTTTCTGACTTGCTAGCCAAGCTAGTCTATTTTGTAGCTTCTAGGAAGCTTCTTCAGGTTGTTACTGAGATATCCTTTAGG
The DNA here is from genome assembly GCA_026770625.1 of Nicotiana glauca. Classification (NCBI taxonomy): domain Eukaryota; kingdom Viridiplantae; phylum Streptophyta; class Magnoliopsida; order Solanales; family Solanaceae; genus Nicotiana; species Nicotiana glauca. Next base: position 172,468 of record MU772503.1, read on the forward strand.
TGATCTACCCAATTTAACCCTTAGTTACCCTGTTAATTACATTGGGCTCAAG
>MU772503.1:173568-226473 GCA_026770625.1 Nicotiana glauca
AGTCCCTCATTTTCTGACTTGCTAGCCAAGCTAGTCTATTTTGTAGCTTCTAGGAAGCTTCTTCAGGTTGTTACTGAGATATCCTTTAGGTGATCTTCCCAATTTAACCCTTAGTTACCCTGTTAATTACATTGGGCTCAAGCAGAGTATGGGTCAAATTGACCCTAGGTCGAATTCATTAGAAACCCAACCCAAAACTGAACTTAAAGGTATGAACCTCAAGCCCAAGTAACAGTCAAACCAAAATCTGAATTAAAATGAAAACAAGAAGAAATAGAAGCAATTCGATCAAAAAACAAATTTTAAGAAATCCAAATAATGCAACTAACACTTAATGAAATTGCAACTAAATTACTAACAGACTGCTTAAACTAATTAAAGAAAGGAAAATCAACATGCATGTAAAGAATGGTTCTGAAACTGGGGAAGCAAAAGAGTCCAAACGAAGAGGGAGAAACAGACAACGATGAAAGGAAAAAAAAAATAAAAGAAGCTCAGGCCGGATTTGAGGGAAAGTGATCGGGGATTTGGGATGGGGAGATGGAGAGGGTCCATGGGTGTATTTTTGGTGGCGTTTGGAGGCGACGCCGCCACCCTAAGGCAGTGGAAACTGGTGGCAGCGCTAGGGTTTTGCAGAGGGGTCTCTGAACTGGGGTGTGAGGGAGATGAGAGATGGGGGTAGGGGACGTTTGGACACTAATATATCAAAGGATCCTAGCTTCCCAGCCGTTGGATCTCCCTACCTCGACGGCTGAGATTGATTAGGGACAAAACGGGGTCGTTTGGAGGGAAAAGGGGCTGGACCGGTTTAGAATGTGGTTTAGGCCGGGTTTTTTTTGGACAGGTTTCAGGGGCAAAACTCACTTGGGCCTGGGATAAAAACCAACTAATTTGGCCCAAACAGACCATCTCTTTATTAATTCTTTTCGTTTCTTTTCTTTTTATTTTTCCAAATTTGTTAATTACAAATTAAAATAAAAAACTATTTGAATTCTAAGACTAATTGCTTCTCAAAAATTAATTAAGTCCTAAATTAAAAGGAAACTATGCTAAATTCGAAAATTAAAAAGTAAAAATGTAAAAAGAGCTATTTTGTTATTTTCTTTCATTTTGTAATATTAATTAACTAATTATCCCAAATATAGAAAATTGGATCCTAAATGCAAATGCAATGTATTTTGTGTTTTTTATGAATTACATAAACTTAACATGCACACAAAAATTCAAACAAACACGAAAATTATGCAATAATTAAAATAATTAAAAGAAAAATCCTAATTTTGGGAGTTCTGTAGGAGTAATTCATGCGAGGCAAAAATCACGTGCTCACAGCCCTTACCGGGTTTCAGATGTCATCGTGAAAGGTTCATATGAACTGAAAACCAAGATAGAGTCAAATTTCCGAGCAACTGGAACGTGACTCATCTTAAAAGGTACTATTGCTGATGGGCACCGCTTGTACTGAAAGTATGTGCTACACTCTTTTTCCTTTTGTCCAATTTTTATCTCAATTGGATTTTTCTGGCAAGGCTTTTAACTATACAATAACATAAATCATACTACAAAGGAAACACCATAAGCAGAAGTAAGACCTTTAAATGACAAGGCAATAAAATGACAAACCATTGTGAGATGCTTAAATAGTCTTTGGCTCAGTGGCAAATTCCTAATGGGAAGCAAAGCTTGCCACCGGACCAAAGGCTATTCAACCATTTACAAGTATTTTCCCTACAAGTCATTGGGGTGGTTAGTAGAACCGTCAAAATGGGCTTGGCCCGTGAGGCCAGCTCAACCTAACCCGCTACTTAGGTAGGACTGGGTTAGAATTTTTTTAGCCCATTTAAAATTAAGGCTTATAAGCCTAGCCCAAGTCAGCCCGCTGGCCCTTGAGGTTTGAACGAGGCTGGGCCTGGACTGGTCCGTGGGCCAAAAATTAAGTAAATTCAAATTTAAATAATTGAAAAAGTAAAAGCAAAAGAAATATTAACTATAATCCCCATTTGCCAACCTTAGATTGCACATTTACCCTTCCATATCAACTAGAATTTATATTTTAACATGCATGTTGTATGACAAGATTAGTTTTCTTTTGCTTAATTAACAATAGACTAGGAAAGTTTTAAGTGGCCAATAATAATTTTTTTTCAAAAGAAAATATTACTTTAAGTGGCCAATAATCAGTTTGGTTACTTTAATATATTATTAAATATGATATTGCTCTTCAGTGTAGAAAAAGGTCAAGTTTTAATACCCAAAGAAAATTGACAACACTAGCAAATCTCATGAATTTTAAAAATTTATGGACTATAATGATGAAATCAACAAATAATGTGAAACCTAAATTAAAAAACATATAAACTTATTGAATCAATTCCTGAACATAAGGAAAGTGAAAGAACAATACTGAAAAAATATTCATGTAACGTTAAAAAAAGAGCTAGAGATATAGAGAATTTGCATTTCAATTACGAGATTCCTTGTCAAATATCAAGATTCTTTTACACTCTAAATAAATAGAAGCCGTTCATATGACCAAGAGATTATGTCATGAAAAAATATCTAAAGATTTAAAAAATATTTTTTCCTAAAAAATTGAATAACCGGACCCGCCTTAGCTCGGCGCCCTCTTAGGGCTGGTGTCGCGCCCCCTTTTTCTAAGGCGAAATCGGGTTTATGATATTTGGGAGGACAACTCATTCCCTTTTGGTAATTAGGTTTTGAAATGGAGAGTCGCCACCTAATGATTAAAATGCATTAGGACACTAAAGAAGGGTTTGAGTTGGAAAACCAGAGTTTGGGTAAGGGCTAGAAATTATCCCGATGGGAAGGTGTTAGGAACATCTCAGGATACACTAGTGTGGTTCCCGGCCATGTTACAATTGTAACTTCACGTAACAAGTAGGCAAATTAGAGCTCAAATAGAAGGAGTTTTCATATAATATTGCAAATAAGTTGAGACTTGAGGAAAAGTAAAGAGGGCAGAAATTTTAAGAAAAGATTTAAACAATTCTAAAAGAAATTGATGAAAGCAATTAAAAGGGAGAGGGTTCCTAGGTTTATGATTAATATGGATCATGTTAATGCAATACCCAATAATCACTCCTCGGGAAAGAGGCTACATGAGGTATTAGTGCATCGGTCACCATATCCATATATACCCTTCCCACCCCGTTAAGGTATTGAAGCGCGGAATAGTATCTTTACTTATTGCATGCTATTATCCGTCCCAGTCCTATCAGTCCCGGAGGAATTTGAGACTACTAATCCTAAAGGGGGGGAGTTGGGGCTTTTCAGAGTTTTTAAAAGGATAAATGTCTTGGAGACAAACAAAACACATATGCAGTCAGGGAAAAAAAATAGCAGTTAAGGCTCAAACAGGCCTCCTCACTTAAAGGAGCAAATATATAGCATGACTTCAAATACTGGTTATGGTTTGAATTAAAGTATTAGGACAGGCTAATTTATCACATATTTCTCATATGAGAAGTCCGAATTAGCCTTGTCTAGTTGTAGTTTATCAAAACTGACACAGTTAATTAATCAACTAATGGTTTGCCTAGGTGAGACCTATAGGCATGATATATAACAGAGCGTACTGATTTTAAAGAAAAGATTACTGGTTCTACAAACAAAAAATCTGCAGATTTTAAACGGCCTTGTGGTTGATTTTAGACTCATAGATGAAATAGACAAAGTTGATTTAGTTGATTACTCCTATAGGCATGATTTCATAGTGTTATTGGTTTAAACGATTACATAAATGCAAGAGTCCTATAGGCATGGTATCTAGAATGCAGTTGATTATTATTAAACCTATGATTGTTCGCCTAATGACATGTATATGCAGAAGTGCAGAAAACCTATGATCATGATTCCTATATACAGAAATGCAGAAACTTAGAGACAGGATTTCTATATGCAGAAATGCAGAAAAACTTATAGGCAGAATTTCAAAGATGAGAATGCAGAAGTGCAGGAATTTATAAATAACCTATAGGCATGTTGTTTATGTGAATGCAGGAATTAGAAAATCCTATAGGCAATTTATCTACATGAATGCAGAAATTTATAAGTAACCTATAGGCATGCTGTCTATATGAATGCAGGAATCAGAAAATCCTATAAGCAAGTTATTTATCCTTTGCATGCATTCATTCCCATCCCTTTCCACTAGCCATCCCCAATAGTTATTACAAATTATTACAGATCCGAATGAATTAAGAAAAGTAAAAATTTCATCAGAAACCTTAAGCAACAACCAAACAGCCAATTCAGACTCAAAGTCCAATAATATGAGATAAACCAACTTCCAGGATCATATTTCCAAAGGCCTTTCTCATATTTGGGATGTTTCAAAGTTCCCAAGAGTCTCAAAGGGCTCCGAGCAATGCTTACACCCCACATGCATTGCAGAATTAGATCATGGTGCAGTGTGGAAGGGCCAGCCCTCAAATGTCCATGTTCAGAGTTAACACAAGGTCCCAAAGCAAGGCTCATAAGAGGGGGAAGAACTTAAGAGTCTAAGAGTAAGTATAAGTGCATAGAGGGGAATTAGGGAAAGTCATAGCAGGCTGGTGGTCATGCCCAGCAATTAAAAGTGCTGGCACACCCCTGACCAGCCTGCTAGCCAAATGTGAGGAGTTAGGATCCATTGAGGGACAGGTTCTAACCTAGGCAGTAATTTGGATACTGTCAGGCCAAGAACCTTAACTCAAACACATAAAGGGAATGGGGGGTGTCGACGCCCCCTTTTTCTAAGGCGAAATTGGGTTTACGACATTTGGGAAGACAACTCTATTCCCTTTCGAGAATTGTGTCTTTGGAATTTGAGAGTCGCCACCTAATGATTATAGTGCATTAGGACACTTTAAGAAGGGTTTGAGTTGAATAAACTAGAGTTCGGATAAGGGCTAGAAATTATCTCGAGGGGAAGGTGTTAGGCACCCCTCAAGATCCACTAGTGTGGTCCCGGCCATGTTACAATTGTGACTTTATAAGTAAACAATCAAGGCTCAAATAAGGACTTGCAATTAGATTGAAACTTGTCAAAGTAAGTAGAAAGAGAGCAGAAATTTGAAAGGTTTAAACAATTCTAAAGAAAGTAAACAAAGACAAACAAAGGAAAAAGGGTCCTAGGTTTATGATTAATATGGATCACTTCAATGCAATTCCCACCAATCACTCCTCAAAATAGGGGTCGCACATGATATTAGCGCATTGGTCATCATCTCCATATTCTACCCTTCTCACCCCCTAAAGGTCATTTAAACGTGTGATTGGGTCACAAAAGCTTATTGAGTTCCATTACTTGTCCCATCCTATAAGTCCTAGAGGGTATTTAGGACTACTATTCCTATAGGGTAAGGACTAGGCTGAAACCTTAGGTTTAAAGGACAAAGTGCTAGGTGACATACATAACAAGTAGGAGTACACACAGAGGAAACATCAAAAGCCAAATAAGAGGCTCGAAAATCCCTCCACAATTAAGCATGTAATTAGCACATCTCTTAACACATTTAAGGTCTCAAAGGTAAGAGTTTAAAAGTAGGAATGTCGGGAAAAAGTAAGTTTCAGTGAAGGCAGAAGGTTTAATTAAAACTGAGTGAGGAAGGTTTGATTTTTGGAAAGACAACTAAAGATGGCAGTAAGTATACAGCAGTTTAGGAATTAGTAAAAGTGTAGATAAACTTGTTAAAACACACTTTGAAAATATAGTAATGGTATTAAAGATGCAGTAACCTGACAAGGCACAGAATAAATAAAAATAGCATGATTCTGGAATTATCTCAAAATAAGGTGGGAGTTTTAGTAGAAACAGAGTAAACTTCAGAGAGGCAAACGAGGAGCAGAGTTCAGAAGTTTAAAAGAGACTGAGTAGTCTGAAACTGGTAAAACATGATTAATCAATTTTATTAGGCCTAAAGATTTCCTAGGCATCATATAGGTTGCCTAATTAGCTTAAAGGGGTGAACATGCATATTAATCCAGTTTTCAAAGGACGCAATTAACCAAACTTGAATTATTAGATTAAACATATTAGTGAGGCGTTCAGCAAATTGCAACTCTGACAAAATAAAAATCCTAAGTAACATGGCATCTAATGAACGTAAAAGTCCTAAAACAAGGTCTCTAAATGCCAATAAGAATGCAACAGTAGTTTTATGTCAATTACTTGTTGGTTATTAACGGACCTTGATTACGAAATGAGTATGATAACAGGCTGAAAGTAAAGAGCCTAAAACAGGATCTCTAATTATATGAGATGCATGTCCTATATAGGATATCTATTGCACAAACAAGTAAGTAAAGTCCTATAAGCATGTTTTCTACCCATTATTGAAACTAAACATGCATAACCTATCCCAATTTCACTATAACCCCAATCAGTTGTTTACAAGTTATTACAAACCATGATAGCTGAATTACAGTAATAAAGAAAAATAAGAAGTTATTCTATAGGGAGCCTTCAACTAGGCCCAATCTTCCCACCTTACTTCTTTCGAGTTTCACAGCCATAGTCTGGGTGCGGCAAAGCTCCCTAGGGCCCCATTGGGTCCCTGGCCAATACCAGCACCCAAACATTTACCAAAAATGTTGAACAAGTGCAGTGTGGAATTGCTAGCCTTGTGCATCAAAGTTCTGTAGGTACTCAGAGGTACCCAAAGCAATGCTTACACGAAAGGGGTAGAACCTAATCTTTATGAGTAGTGAGAGTGTGTGATAGAGTTTTTTAAAGAAATTGAGTTGAGAAAGGAAAACAGTTTTAAAATGATCCATATAGAATCAGTTCAAGAAAAACAATAGAAGAGTGTGACAGTTTTTGTAAGAAGGTGAGACAATCTCAGACTAGAATATCACACATAGTTCAGGGAAGCGAACACAAATAGGGGATAGGGGACAAATAGTTCACAGGTAAGAGCACAGTTGCATATACATAGTCATCAGAGAAAAGCATTTCAGAACTTAGACAGTCCCAACATTTCATACCAAAGAGGTTTAGGGTTATATGCTGATAATGTACTGGGGTTAGGGGTAAGGAAGAACATGCATTAAACAAATAAGGGAAGTAGTAGGCATGCTGAATTAAGGGAAAGATAGTCACATTAATGAACTAACACAGAGGCATACTAATGGCAATAAGAACAGCAGAACCATAAGTAAAAGCATAAAAGAAACAAGAGGAAGTTCAATACACATAAAAACATGTTGTTTTGGAAATTATAAATCAAATAGAAGACATACCAGTAAAAGAGCAAAAGCAGGATGCAAAGACGAAGTAGTAACACTATATTGGCCTTGGCTTTCAGCCGACTTATAATAAGCAGGAGCAGAGAACATCAATAGAGCAAAAGAGCAAGAGAGAATGCAGATTTTGAAAGTATTCAGTGATGTGTGCAATTCAGAAGACTGTTGTGTCTTTGCAAAAGAGAATGGAGAGTATTTATAGTACTGAATACAAGTAAACAATAAGGCAGCAGTCCCTTAATTAAGGAACTAGCATCAATCACAATCAAATTAGTATATGGACTTCCCTTTAATTAAGGAATCCAAATCAAACGGTAATAATCAGTTATTTAAAAGCAAAGAAATCACAAAGTAGGGTATAATTACATAACGAAACAGAGTAGCATATAGTATTCAATAAAGACTAGGTACATGACACTCTAATTGGGGAAATGGGTCAGGCAAATCAATCAACAAATTTGTGCACATATATAGGGAAAAATACCACTGTAATTTAGGAAAATAATTTTCAAAATAATAAAAGAGATTGAAGACCTAGGAAATCAATATTAATCGAGGAAAGTATCCCACAATCTAAGAAAGCAATTCATTCTATAGGGAAAATACGCCCAATCACAGTTTCAAAGCAAGTATCACAGTCTCAAAGTGGGCTCGAATAATCAGTATAAAATCCTCGTGTAAGCTATCAGAGAAGCTTTAAGCGAAGAACACAGAATGATAGGGGAATGAAAAACTAACAACGATATTAAAGCAAAGAGCATGGAACTCGGAGAAGAACCCAGAAGAACACACAAACACGCAAATAACGCAAACACAATCATACAAAGTTAGGGTTTCATAAAACTTAAGCAAAACGTTTAAAAAATAATACTGAGAATCACGAGTCAGTACTCCAAATCAAAAAATAAAGTGATTTTGAAAAGGGGTTCAGAAACCCTAGTTTCAAAAAGGGGAACAAAATGTTTAAAATTTTGAACAATCGTAAAGATCGAGTAAAGAGTAGTGTAAAATACCAAGGTGTGAGTTAAAAAATCATAAAAACTACAGAGATTTAAGAGGTTGGGTACAGATTAGGGTTTCATAATAAACTAGTGAGAAGTGAGAGAAATCTAGCTATGAAACTCAGCAATAATGGTGTTCATAGCACCATCGTACCAAAACCCATCGGAGAAAGGCCGGAGACAGACCAGGCCAAGGTTTCAATAACCATCTCATATGGTGGAGGCTTCTGGGGTCTCACCGATAGAGGGAATCAACGAGTAAAGGCCTCACGGCGACGGGTGATCGAAAGAGGTGAGGCTGGAGGTGTCCGGAGAGGCGGTGGGTTCATCGGAGAAGAAGAGAACCAGAAGGGAGAGGGAGAGTCAATATATATATATATATATATATAGAGAGAGAGAGAGAGAGAGAGCGTCTCAGACCAGTTTTCCCTTTTTATTTTATATAAAATAGTTAAAATGATTTTTAAAACAAATTAAAAGCACTGAACTAATTAATAAGGTATAAGTATTAATTTAACAGTACTGGAAATACTTTGAAAATTATGAAATGTTGTTAATTGTAAAATAAGCTATAAATGCAATTACATGCAATTTAGCTTTTAAATACCAAATAAATTGGTAAAAAATATGCAAAAAATCACCTTAATTATATTTTGGTGTAAATTTGACAATAAAATAAGTTATTCACCAAAAATGATAATTTTGGGAATAATTATTGAATTTTGTAGTATTAAAATATTCAATAAATTGGTTTTGAAAATCTTTTAAAAATTTGGAAAAATACTAAAACACTTGGGTACGCTTGTATATGCATATATATGTTATTTTGAAAGTATTTTAAGTATATAAAAAATACCTAAAGAAAAATTGGGTATCAACAATTTCTCCTTTTTACCCGGGAAGGATGGAAGAGTTATTGGGTAAAGATAGGATGGCCAATTTTGACCGAAAGAGGCGATTTGTAAAGAGTTTTTGACCGAGCTCTGGTTTCTGAGATGCCTACATATCTCTGGTCTTACAGGAATCAGGCCATATGTAGTTCAGGATCCATTGACGGAATATACCGATGGAGATTTTGAAAGGCGGAAACAATGTTTAGGTTGCGGAAGGTAGTTGAAATCTGATAGGCTGCGGGAACCGGAGCGGGATCTCTCCTGCTGAGATAGTCATTGCTAGCCGGTGTACCTGCAAGTGAGCAATACAAACATATATTGTGCATAAATTTAAACGTGATGCAAGTTCCCATTGGACCATGAATGTTGTCTTTGGACGGGTAGGACGACGTCCTCAGACCATGATGTGGGCCATGAAACGTATAATAAAGGATTCACAAGCCATGAAATGAAATTCTCGGGCTATGGAAATGATGACTCCGAACTATGATGCCTTTGAATAATGATATGCAAAGATACAACAGGGGTCCTCAGGCCATGGCATGGAGTTCTCGGGCTATGAAAATGGTGCCTCCAAACAATGACACCCTTGGACAATTTGGCAATCTTTCAGCCCATGAGATACAGAAGGTGGCGATCTTTCAGCCGATGCAAGATGTAAACGAGAAGTTGTGATATTTCATCCATGCGAAAGGAATAAAGCGGCGATATTTCAGCCATGCAAGATAAGAAGTGGCGATATTTCAGCCGGTGCAGAATTTAAAATAGAGGTGGCGATATTTCAGCCGTGTAGGATGGAGACAACACTTAGTCTCGGAAGGCAGAAGAGTAGCCTTATGCAATGCGGGAATGTGCAGATGGAGATAGAGCTTAGTCTCGAAAGGCAAAAGAGTAGCCTTATGCAATGCAAAGAGATGCGGGATGGAGGTAGAGCTTAACCTCAGAAGGCAGAATAGTAGCCTTATCCAATGCAAAAAAATACAGATGGAGACAATGCTTAGTCTCGGAAGGTAGAATAGTAGCCTTATGCAATGCAGGAAATGCATATGGAGGTAGAGCTTAACCTCGAAAGGCAGAATAATAGCCTTATGCAATGCAAAAAATGCAGATGGAGACAGTGCTTAGTCTCGAAAGGCAGAAAGGTAGCCTTATGCAAAAAATGCAGATGGAGATAGTTCTTAGTCTCGAAAGGCAGAAAGGTAGCCTTATGCAAAAAAATGCAGATGGAGACAGTGCTTAGTCCCGAAAGGCAGAAAGGTAGCCTTATGCAAAAAATGTAGATGTAGATAGTTCTTAGTCTCGAAAGGTAGAAAGGTAGCCTTATGCAAAAAATGCAGATAGAGATAGTGCTTAGTCTCGAAAGGCAAAAAGGTAGCCTTATGCAGAAAATGCAGATGGAGATAGTGCTTAGTCTCGAAAGGAAGAAAGGTAGCCTTATGCAAAAAATGCAGATGGAGATAGTGCTTAGTCTCGAAAGGTAGAAAGGTAGCCTTATGCAATGTAGGAAATAAAAGGCGAATAGTAATGAAATCTCTTAGTTGGTAGATGATAGCTGATAGTTGATTGCATCATTGTGGCTGCTGGGGATTTTGTGTACGAATAGCAATTGTAAATAGGTGATGATTCTGAGAAGTTGCATTCTTGAGAGAGTATGAGTGCATAAATATATCTAATGATATTGCAAATTGAGTGACTGTGTCCAGAGAAAAATCATGAGTTTTGTAAGAAGGGGGAAGGTCAGTTCATCTTCCCGTGGCCCTTGCTCGTCCTGCTTGGCATTGTGTTTTCATTGGGGTAGCATTGCTAAACAAAGTACTTTCGATAATAGTCATGCATGATTTAATATAAAAAATTTAATGTAAATATACAATCGAAAATAGTTTTATTTTCTTTTAGATGAACCAATGACTGCGACACGGTTCAAGACATTGCAACCTCTCTTACTCCAGAATTTTGAGGGTCCTCCTCAAAATTCTGCCCCGGTTTACTAGGCTGGCGCTTCCAACGGCTGCGTGCAATGAATGACTGAAATCAACTTCAGAATTTTGAGGGTCCTTCTCAAAATGTTGGCCCAGTTTCCAATAGCGGGGGAGATGGAAATTTATTAAATTGTGACCGAACCCATAGGGCTGCCTACGTATCCCTTCTTAAGTGGGAATCAGGTCAGGCATAGTTCAGATTACATCATAAGGAGATCATAAATGATTACACATAGTATCGTTTTACTGAATCTGAATTGATTGGTTTCGGTCAGACTTCTCTGTCCATTTTTGCAAGTATGAGGGTTCCTCCGGTTAGGACCCCGTGAGCTATGTACGGACCTTGCCAGTTAGGAGAGAATTTCCCTTTGGCTTCATCTTGATACGGGAATATTTTCTTCAGCACCAGCTGCCCTGGTGTAAACTTTCTCGGCTTGACTCTCTTGTTGAAAGCTCTAGACATTCTATTATGATACAATTGACCATGGCAAATTGCATTCATTCTTTTTCCATCTATAAGGGCTAATTGTTTATAACGACCTTTTACCCATTCTACGCCGTCGAGTTCTACTTCCTGTATGATCCTTAAGGAGGGAATTTCCACCTCGGCGGGAATGACTGCCTTTGTACCGTAAACCAACATATGGAGTTGCCCCGGTTGATGTGTGAACTGTGGTGTGGTATCCCAATAGAGAAAATGATAGTTTCTCATGCCATTTCTTATGATTTTCTGTCATTTTCCTCAGTATCTTCTTGATATTCTTTTTGGCCGCTTCTACAGCTCCATTCGTCTGAGGCCAGTAGGCTGTAGAGTTCTTGTGTTTAATCTTGAATGCTTCACACATTACTTTCATCAGGTCACTATTGAGATTGGAACCATTATCTGTAATGACTGATTCCGAAATTTCAAACCAGCAAACAATATGGTCGCGGATAAAATCTGCCACAACTTTCTTGGTTACTGCTTTATATGATGTTGCTTTGACCCATTTGGTGAAATAATCAATGGCCACCAGAATGGACCTATGCCTGTTTGATGCGGCAGGCTCGATAGTTCCGATGACATCTATTCCCCAAGCGACGAACGACCATGTTGAGCTTGTTGCAGTAAGCTCATTCGGAGGCACCTTTATCATATCTGCATGTATCTAACAGCGATGGCATTTGTGAACATACTGGATGCAGTCCGTTTCCATAGTCATCCAAAAATATCCTGCTCGGAGTATCTTTTTTGCTAAGACAAAATCATTCATATGCTGACCAAGGTCCCTACATGAACCTCTTCTAATAACTTGGATGCTTCCTTTGCTTCGACACGCCTTACTAATCCCAAATCGGGAGTCCTCCTGTCAGAATTCCTCCTTTGTGAAAGAAGTTGTTAGACAACCACCGAAGGGTGCGCTTCTGAGTAGCGTTTGCAAGTTCTGGATATTCTCCTGTTGTCAAGTACTCCTTGATATCATAGAACCATGGTTTTCCGTCTGCTTCTTCCTCAACATGAGCACAATAAGCTGGTTGATCATAAATATTTACCGGGATGGGATCAATGAAGTTCTTGTCTGGATGTTGGATCATGGATGATAGGGTAGCCAATGCATCAACGAACTCATTCTGAACTCGGGGGACATGCTAAAACTCTGTCTTTGTGAATCTCTTCCTCAACTCCTGTAAGTGATGCAGATAAGGAAGTATCTTGGAGTTCTTGGTTGCCTACTCTTCTCGAACCTGATGTATGAGCAGATCTGAATCTCCGATTACTAGCAATTCTTGAACATTCATGTTAATGGCCATCTTGAGCCCTAACATGCAGGCTTTGTATTCGACCATATTGTTGGTGCACGGGAACCTGAGCTTGGAAGATACTGGGTAATGCTGGCCGGTCTCCGATACTAGGACTGATCCTATGCCAACTCCTTTGAAATTTACTACTCTATCGAAAATCATTCTCCACCCATCATAAGATTCTACAATATCCTCTCCTATGAAAGATACCTCTTCATCGGGAAAATACGTCTTTAGAGGCTCGTATTCTCCGTCCACGGGATTCTCGGCTAGATAATCTACCAAGGTTTGTCCTTTGATTGCCTTCTGATTCACGTAAACAATGTCAAGTTCACTTAGCAGGATTTGCCACTTAGCTAGCTTGCCAGTGGGTATGGGCTTCTGGAAGATATACTTCAGCGGGTCCATTCTTAATATGAGATAAGTAGTGTAGGCACAAAAATAATGCCTCAATTTCTGAGCTACCCAAGTCAGAGCACAGCAGATGCGCTCTAATAGAGAATACCGGGCCTCGTACGGGGTGAACTTCTTGCTGAGATAGTAGATTGCTTGCTCCTTTCTCCCTGTTTCATCGTGTTGTCACATAACACAACCGAATGCTCCATCCAATACTGTAAGGTAGAGCAATAGAGGTCTACCTGGTTCGGGCGGGACCAAAACTGGCGGCGTTGACAAGTATTCCTTGATTCTGTCAAAGGCTTTCTGACAATCATCGGTCCATTTGGTAGTAGCGTCTTTCTTCAACATTTTAAAGATGGGTTCACAAATAACAGTGGACTGAGCTATGAACCGACTGATATAGTTGAGTCTCCCCAGGAAACTCATCACTTCCTTCATTTTATTCGGAGGTGGAAATTCTTGAATGGCTTTAACCTTTTGACGGATCCAATTCTATTCCTCAATGACTCAAGATGAACCCCAGTAATTTTCCGACAGGAACCCCGAATGCACACTTGGCGGGATTCAATTTCAGATTGTACTTTCTTAGTCTGTTGAAGAATTTCCTCAGATCTTCCATGTGGTCAGCGGCTCTCTTGGATTTGATGATGACGTTGTCTACATATACCTCGATCTCCTTGTGTATCATGTCATGGAAAACAGTAGTCATGGCCCTCATGTAGGTGGCACCAGCATTCTTTAACACAAATGGCATCATCTTGTAACAATACATCCCCCACGATGTGATGAAAGTTGTTTTCTCCGCATCTTCCTAATCCATCCATATCTGATGATACCCAACAAAATAATCAACAAACGACTGCAGCTCATGCTTAGCGCAGTTGTCAATTACAATGTGTATGTTTTGCAAGGGGAAGTCGTCTTTCGGACTGGCCCGGTTGAGATCCCGGTAGTCGACACAGACTCTAACCTTCCCATCTTTATTTGGCACTGGCACAATGTTATCCAACCATGTTGGATACTCTACTACCCTGAGAACTTTGGCTTTGACATGTTTGGTAACTCCTTCCTTGATCTTCAAACTCATGTCGGGTTTGAACTTTCGGAGCTTTTGCTTTACCGGTGGGCATGTTGGATGTGTTGGCAGTTTGTGAGCTACAATGGATGTACTGATACCAGTCATATTATCATACGACCAGGCGAATATGTCCTCATATTCCCTTAGAAATTTCGTGTACTCTTTCTTCTCTGATGGTGACAAGCGGATACTGATGCGTGTTTCTTTGACATTCTATGTATCTCCCAAGTTAACGACCTCAGTTTCGTCCAGGTTAGACTTAGGCCTATTCTCAAATCCTCAACTTCTTTAATGACCTCTTCTGGTATATCATCCTCTTCTAAATCTATATATGTTTGTTGCGTTGCCTCGTTGCAAGTCACAATCGTCGATTCATTATCAAGATAAGTAATAGTAATGATGTGTAAATAAAATAAATGATAGAGAAAACAATAAGAGTGAGATATATAAGAAACTAAAATGCTTTGATTAAATTTCATAATTGTTTTGAACATCGGGGCTCTTTTCGAAATTAAAGAAAATACGGAAAGGAAATCAACTAGTAAAAAAGTAAAATGTGATACATGGTGCTTTGTTTAGCCTTGCTACCTCGAAACTTTCCGGGCCCTGGTAGTTCTGATGGACCAATTATTGAGGCGTTCTCCTCGGTTCACAACTCGTATGGAAGGGCCTTCCTCTCCCTCCTCCTCAAAAATGACACAGCAGTCCATATTGCCATCTTCCAGAAACAGATTCCTCATTGCCGCCAATGCCTCTTCTTCTTATGACCCATATATGATATCTCCTGGTTGGAAAGTTTGCTCTAGACGAGGTATAGGATGCTCCAGCGGGTAGTAGGGACCGCGCCATGGTGGCGACCATTCATCGAATTCTTTCCAGGTGTATTCATACCCCAAACTAAAAGTAGTACTATGTTCTTCAGCTTGATGGCTTTGGTGATTCCCTGGAGGTTTTTGCCAAGTCCCTTTCCAGGCTCACATCCATACCAGTTCAAGATACTCTCGATCTTGTTGTCCCACCATTTATCTTTGTCCACGGCATTGACCCGCTCGATATGGTGGTAGGTTTCTCCGCCTATTCTCCTTCTTCGTCCAATCATCGGGATGGTCTGACGACTATATATGGGGTTTCTACCAACGCCATGAATAATCACCTCTTGGTGATTCCACTCAAACTTCACTGCCTGATGCAGGGTTGATGCTACAGCTCCGGTGGCATGAATCCATAGTCGTCCTAATAGCAAGTTGTAGGATGTTGGGACGTCTATCACTTGAAAGTCAACGTCAAACCAAGTTGGTCCCATTTGCAGGCATAAACTAATTTCCCCAATAGTGGACCTTTGGGACCCATCGAAGGCTTTGACATTGATAGCCCCATCTTTGATCTCATGTAGGCTCTTCCCCAATGTTCTGAGAGTTATCAACGGACTTATGTTGAGGCTGGATCCTCCGTCGATCAGGACACTAGTAATGAAATAATCCTCTCATTGCACAGTGATGTGCAGTGCCTTGTTGTGACTCAGCCCTTCCGGTGGAAGCTCATCTTCCTGGAAGGTAATTTTATGACTTTCCAATACTTTCCTACCATGTTCACCATTTCTCCTCCAGTTATCTTGCTGGGCACATATGTCTCACTCAGTATCTTCATCGAAGTGCATTCTTGTGTGCATCGGAGCTCTGCAGAAGAGCTAGGATAGAGATTTGTGCTGGTGTTTTATTCAGTTGTTCGATGACTGAGTACTCCTTTTCTTGTATCTTTCTCCAAAGATCATCGGGCCTAGTTTCAATAGGCCATCCAGAAGCTTGCTTACTGGATTCAGCTAGGTGTTTTGGAGTGTAAACTCTACCGGTTCTGGTCATACCCTGTGCAGTAACTGTTTCTCCAGATTTGGTTTTCCCTTTCCTTCTGGCTTTAGTTGTGTAATTCCAAGGTATGGCCTTTGAGTGGAATGGTGTTATGTCTGTCATTGATACCGAAATGGGTACCCTCGGAGGTAACACAAGAACTTCGAATGGCGCAGGTGCTTTTGGAACTCCAAACTCGACTTCAATCGGTCCAGGCGCCTTTGCAGAAGAAGGTGCTTCGAACTCGAGTGGTATAGACATGTTTACTTCATCGCCCTCAGAGGGATGGATCTGGACAACAATCTGGTTAAGTGTGACTGTTGGTTTCTTTGGCTCATCACCCTCAGTAATCAATCCAATCAACCCTTTGGGGTCCCAATCATCTTCGATCTTGATCATGTGAATGCCTCCACCCTTGTGGTCAGGCAAAGGGCTGTTGCAAACATTAGGAGAAGGTTCCTTTGCTACGATGATCTTATTGTCGATCAGGGTTTGCATCTTATCTTTTGGTGAGCGACACTCGTCAATGGTATGCCCCTTCATGCCAGAATGGTACACACAGGTTTTGTTTGGGTTGACCTATTGGGAAGGATTTTCTGGAGTTATGGCAGGGATAGGGGTGACATAACCAGCGGCTTTAAGTCTTTCATACAGCTGGTCAATTGGTTCGGTGATGGCTGTGTATTGTCTGGGAGGTCTGCGGTCGAAATTTCGTCTAGGTCTAGGGAAGTTTTGGCGAGTAGGAGGTGACTCGTGGTGAGAGGGTTGAGTATTATAAGCTTGGTAGACAGGTGCGGGTTGAGAGTATCTGGGTGAAGTGGGCTGGTATGTGGGAGGTGGAGATGATTGATAAACGGCTGGTGGATTTTGGTAGGAGGGTGTGGGTGCCTGGTAATTTGGGGTAGGCTGATATGTAAGTGGAGGTGATGGGTAAGTTTGGTATTTTATCAGGGATTTTGTTATTTGTGCGACCATCACGGCACTCATATCCCTCTTCTTGGACATGCCACCAAACTGTAGAGCCTTGTTGGTGGGCTGTAATGCTTCAAGGTTGGTGACCATACCAGTTTTAATACCTTCCTCGATTCTTTCCCCTAGCTTGACGATATTGGAGAATTTCTAGCCCTCGATCAGCATCAACCTCTCATAATATTATGGATCCTGAGCCCGAACGAAGAATCTGTTCATCTATTCCTCTTCTAAGGCCGGCCTGACCTTAGCAGCCTCTGATCTCCAATGAGTAGCATACTCGCGGAAAGTCTCTGTAGGTTTATTCTTCAAATTCTGGATGTAGAATACATATGGTGCATTTTCCCTATTGAATCTAAATCTGTCCATGAAATCGGATGCCATACCTACCCATTTTGTCCACTTTTTGGGGTCTTGGCTAATGTACCAAGATAAAGCATCCCTTTTCAGACTTCTCATAAAGAGTTTCATACGGATCTTTTCATCCCTTCTGACTCCGACCAGCTTGTCGCAGTATGCCGTCATTTGGACTCTAGGATCCCCCGTGCCATCAAACATTTTGAACTTGGGTGGTTTGTACCCCTCAGGAAGTTCGACATCTGGCTGAATGCAAAGGTCCTCATAATTCAGCCCCTCAATACCTTTGTTTCCTTCAACACTCTGGACTCGGCTAGTCAGCTTCTTGAGTTCTGCGGCCAGGTTTCTGATAAGAGAGTCTTGGTCATCAGACTCAGGTGTGCTTGAGATTGGCTTAGTATAGAGTGCTATGGTTTCCACATATATGGGAGCGTTGTTGAGCGGATCATTTGTGGTGTTTAATGGTTCAGGGATGAGCAATGGTGTGTTATTAGAAGTGTGGCACGTGTTGCAATATTGAGTATGAGTGGGTTGTTTCTGTGGTTATGGGATGTTCTATGGAGGTGCGGGATTTTGGATGTTGGGAAAGTTGATATCCGGAGTGGTAAGGGAAAATGACAAGTTTGCCAAGTTCCGAACTTGGTCCAGTTCTTCTCGAAACTTCAATAATTTCTGATCAAGTTGGGCGGCACTTTCCTTGGATTCCTGGATACCCTGAGTAACATTTGCTCGTTCACCCGAATTCTCCTTTCTGATGTTGTTCAAGTCTTCCATTTTTGCCTTGTTCTTGTTTCTGATAGGACTCGGAGGAGGAGGAGGTGGAGGGCCCTTGGATCTTGTGGAGTATGATGATGATGCCAGAGTGTACAAACTAACCTTTTAGGGAAGGGAATAAAAATAAAAGAAAAACAAAAAGGTAACAAGTTAGTGCGGTTTATGAGAAGGAAATGTTGCAATATTTAAACACATTGTGCAAGAATATAAATCGTGTCCTAATTTGGGTGCCTCATTGTGCCCGAGGTAGGCCTAGCGAAAAGTTAATTTGGAGAACTTATAATGCTAAATGGCTCATTTTATTGATAAAAAAAATGAGACGAATCTCAAAACGACACAAAATAACGAAAAGTAAAATATCACTAATGGCCATTGGCCTTATTACATTAAAAGCGAAAAGAAAAGACTCCTAACTACTTGGTCCCAGAAGGACCTTCCCCAGACTCGGCATCCTTAGCTCTATCAAACAGCTTCACCAGCTCATGCATTCCCAGCAGCAAATAGGCTCTAGCCAAGGGACCTCCCTCGTTTCCTTCAGCATTCTGGCAGTTTTCAATTCTCTGGATAAACATATCTTTCCAATCTTCAATCAACTTCTGATGTGCTTCTTGAATTTCCGGATGCTCGCTTTCACACTCTCGAATCCTTTTGCACAATTGGTTGTACTTAACTTGCACCTCGGCCTTTTCATCGATGATCCTATAACCTCGAATGAACCCGGGCTGACACAAACCATTGTGATTTTCTTCCAACCAACCTGAGTAGTGTGGTGCACAGCCAGTGTGGTACCTATCTGGCTCAATAGAATCCTTCCCCAAGATGATTTTGCAGTGCCACATGTGCTGAGCTTGGCACTTCTGAGGGCTATCATCGTCCTGGAAGTCATCCCTGAAGTGACTCATCTTGTCGACCCTCGGTATATCTGCTTCCTCCCTGCCTGCCTCATGACTCGGAGAGGGACACAGGGAAAAGTTCCCCTCAGACCAATGAGTATGAGAAATGGTGCGTGCTGAGATCAGACAATGAATTCTTCCGTAAGGAACCACTCGAACATCCACTGCACCTGGTTCTCTTTCAGATTTTCAAATAACTCTACCCATCCTCCAGCGTCTTCCGGCTGAGTGAACATGTTAGGCATATAATTCATTCGCCTTGGTTGATGGAAGGCGATGTGATCATCCCAGTCTCTGCGCAGAATCTCTTGCCGGTACTCACCCTTTTGGAGGTGCTCCATGAGCCAGAGCTGGAGTAATAAATTGCAACCGTCAAAATGATTGGCCCCTCATTTACAGTTTTCCAGGGCCCGGTATTTCTCAGCAACGATCATAGGTACTACGCTGAAAGGCTTCCCGCCAATTCCTTCCATCAAAGGTTTGGTCACTATGGCTAGTCTGGTGTGGATCCTAACCTTCTTCATAGGGAATACTATCATCCTCAAAAAGCAGAACATAAAGAGGAAGACCTTTCTATGGATATGCTCCAAAAGGTAAGGGCAAATTCATCTGGGTAAGTGCGGTATGACTTGCTATGGTCGTACCTCTCATACAGATAGCCAAATGGAATGTAAGAGTCCTTCAAACAGGTCAAGTTTGGGTTTTTCTTTAGTCCCATCATCTTGTGGAAACCCCTACCCTTGCAATTTTTTGGCATAAGCAAACTCGGAGTCTCCCAAGGAATACCAGCTAACCCTCATATTTTCTCGAGCAAAGGTGCCATTTCAAGGTCCCCGAAGCGGAACACGGATCTGTCACTATCCTAGAACAGAGTTGCAGCCTCTATGATCTTGTTGTCAGGCTGGATCTCCAGAAGAGAAGGCAAATTCCCTAAATACTTGCGGACGAGCGTCTGGTCACTGGAGTGGAGGTCTTCCCACCAGCTTAGCAACCTTGGGTGAATGTTGGTTACCATGCCGAATCTAGGGACTTCGTGCCTCATTTTCTGCAAAACAAAGTGTTAGACCCTTACCACACCGGACTCGACTATTTAAACCAATAATTAGCATAAGTAGCATTTACTTCTCCAACTAAATGCACATAATATGATAGTGTCCATTTGGGTTTCAAGGAAACCCAGTGGACTTTGGACAAGGCTATCTTAAAGAGTCATTATGTGGACAACGTAACTCACTCGGCTAGGTTTGACCATGATGAATACACAGTTAAATAGAGTAAGGTTTCTATGGGGTATTAGACCGGTACCCATGAGTGGACAACTCAAGAGGGAAAGGCATGGAACCGTCGACTGCACCGCTGATCGACTTTACCAAATTTAGGGGGTGATAATATTGGAAGGTCGCAACCACTCATTATAAGCGTTGCTATGGTATTTGTTTGGCACGAGTGGAATATGATGTTGAAGATGCAATTACAAGAATGAAACAAGTTGTCACTTATTTCCACGTTCAAAAAGTAATGATTACAATAATTGCTTGCAATTACAATAGTATTAAAGGAAAGCAGTAACAGAAAGCATTAAAGAAAAAGAAACAAAAAGCCAAGTCAGTTTCATGGAAGAAGAAGAGATAAAGACATTAAGTAAAAGCAATAAAGAAGCAATAAAGTCACAAATAACATGCAATGGTAAAAGTCTAAAGAATATCCCCAGCAGAGTCGCCATGCTATCGACGCCGACATTTGGGAGGACAACTCTATTCCCTTTCGAGAACTGGGTCTTTGGAATTGGAGAGTCACCACCTAATGATTATATTGCATTAGGACACTTTAAGAAGGGTTTGAGTTGAAGAAACCAGAGTTCGGGTAAGGGCTAGAAATTATCTCGAGTGGAAGGTGTTAGGCACCCCTAAAGATTAAGTAGTATGGTCCTGGCCAAGTTAAAATTGTGACTTTATAAGTAAACAATCAAGGCTCAAATAAGGACTTGCACTTAGATTGAAAGTTGTGAAAGTAAGTAGAAAGAGAGCAGAAATTTGAAAGGCTTAAACAATTCTAAAGAAAGCAAACAAAGACAAACAAAGGAAAAGGGGTCCAAGGTTTATGATTAATATGGATCACTTCAATGCAATACCCAGCAATTACTCCTCAAAAGAGGGGTCGCACGTGATATTAGTGCATCGGTTATCATCTCCATATTCTACCTTTCCCACCCTGTAAAGGTCATTTAAACGCGTGATTGGGTCACGAAAGCTTATTGCGTGCCATTACTCATCCCATCCTATAAGTCCTAGAGGGTATTTAGGACTACTATTCCTACAGGGTAAGGACTAGGCTGAACACTTAGTTTTAAAGGAAAAAATGTTAGGCGACATACATAACAAGTAGGACTACACATAGAGGGAACATACATTAATTAAGCATGTAATTAGCACGTCTCTTAACACATTTAAGGTCTCAAAGGTAAGAGTTTAAAAGCAGGAATGTCGAGAAAAAGTAAGTTTCAGTGAAGGCAGAAGGTTTAATTAAAACAAATTTCAGTGAAGCCAGAAGGTTTAATTAAAATTGAGTGAGGAATGTTCAATTTTCAGAAATACACTAAAGACAGCGGTAAGTATACAGTAGTTTAGGAATTAGTAAAAGTATAGATAAACTTGTTAAAACACACTTGGAAAATATAGTAGTGGTATTAAAGATGCAGTAACCTGACAAGGCGTAGAATACATAAAAATTGAACAATTCTGGAATTATCTCAAAATAAGGCGGGAGTTTTAATAGAAACAGAGTAAACTTCAGAGAAGCAAACGAGGAGCAGAGTTCAGAAGTTTAAAAGAGGATGAGTAGTCTGAAACTGTTAAAACATGATTAATTGATTTTATTAGGCCTAAAGCTTGCCTAGGCGTCGTATAGGTTACCTAATTACCTTAAAGGGGTGAACATGCATATTAATCCAGTTTTAAAATGACGAAGTTAACCAAACTTATATTGTTAGATTAAACATAGTGGTGAGGCGTTCAACAAATTGCAACACAGATGAAATAAAAATCCTAAGTAACATGGCATCTAATGCACGTAAAAGTCCTAAAACATGGTCTCTAAATGCCAGTGAGAATGCAGCAGTAGTTTTATGAAAATTACTTGTTGGTTATTAACGTACCTTGATTACGAAATGAGTATGATAACAGGCTGAAAGTAAAGAGCCTAATACAGGATCTCTAATTGTATGAGATGCATATCCTATACAAGATATCTATTGCATAAACAAGTAAGTAAAGTCCTATAAGCATGTTTTCTACCCGTTATTTAAACTAAGCATGCATAACCCCTCCCAATTTCACTATAACCCCAATCAGTTGTTTACAAGTTATTACAAACCATGTTAGTTTAATTACAATAATAAAGAAAAATAAGAAGTTATTCTATATAGAGCCTTGAACCATGCCCAATCTTCCCACCTCACTTCTTTCGAGTTTCACATCCATGGTCCAGTTGCGGCAAAGCTCCCTAGAGCCCCATTGGGTCCCTTGCCAATACCAGCACCCAAACATTTACCAAAAATGTTGAACAAGTGCAGTGTAGAATTACCAGTCTTGTGCATCAAAGTTCAGTGGGTACTCAGAGGTACCCAAAGCAATGCTTAGACGAAGCGGTAGAACCTAATCTCTAAGAGTAGTGAGAGTGTGTGATAGAGTTTTTTGAAGAAATTGAGTAGAGAAAGGAAAACAATTTAAAAATGATCCATATAGAATCAGTTCAAGAAAAACAATAGAAGAGTGTGACAGTTTTTGTAATAAGGTGAGACAATCTCAGACTAGAATATCACATATAGTTCAGGAAAGCGAACACAAACAGGGGACAGGGGACAACTATTTCACAGGTAAGAGTACAGTTGAACATACACAGTCATCAGAGAAAAGCATTGCAAAACTTAGATAGTCCCAACATTTCATACCAAAGAGGTTCAGGGTTACATGCTGATAATGTACTGGGGTTAGGGGTAAGGAAGAACATGCATTAAACAAATAAGCGAAGCAGTAGGCATGCTGAATTAAGGGAAAGATAGTCACATTAATGAAATAACACAGAGGCGTGGTAATTGCATGAGAATAGCAGAACCATAAGTAAAAGCATAAAAGAAACAAGAGGAAGTTCAATACACACAAAAACATGTTGTTTGGGAAACTGTAAATCAAATAGAAGACATACCAGTAAAAGAGCAAAAGCAGGATGCAAAGACGAAGTAGTAACACTATATTGGCCTTGGCTTTCAGCCGACTGATAATAAGCAGGAGCAGAGAACAGCAATAGAGCAAAAGAGCAAGAGAGCAAGAGAGAATGCAGATTTTGAAAGTATTCAGTGATGTGTGTAAGTCGGAAGACTGTTGTTCCTTTGCAAAAGAGAATGGGGAGTATTTATAGTATTGAATATGAGTAAACAATAAGGTAGCAGTCCCTTAATTAAGGAACTAGCATCAATCACAATCAAATTAGTATATGGACTTCCCTTTAATTAAGGAATACAAATCAAACGGTAATAATCAGTTATTTAAAAGCAAAGAAATCACAAAGTAGGGTATAATTACATAACGAAACAGAGTAGTATATAGTATTCAATAAAGACTAGGTACATGACACTCTAATTGGGGAAATGGGTCAGGCAAATCAATCAACAAATTTGTGCACATATATAGGGCAAAATACCACTGTAATTCGGGAAAATAATTTTCAAAATAATGAACGAGATTGAAGACCTAGGAAATAAGTATTAATCAAGGAAAGTATCCCACAATCTAAGGACAATTATGACCATAGGGAAAATACGCCGAATCACAATTTCAAAGCAAGTATCACAGTCTCAAAGATGGCTCGAATAATCAGTATAAAATCCTCGTGTAAGCAATCTGAGAAGCTTTAAGCAAAGAACACCGAATGGTAGGGGAATGAAACACTAACAACGAGATTAAAGCAAAGAGCATGGAACTCGGAGAAGAACCCAGAAGAACACACAAACATGCAAATAATGCAAACACAATCATACAAAGCTAGGGTTTCATCAAACTTAAGCAAAACATTTAAAAAAATAATACTGAGAATCACGAGTCAGTACTCCAAATCAGAAAATAAAGTGATTTTGAAAAGGGCTTCAGAAACCCTAGTTTCAAAAAGGGGAGCAAAATATTTAAAAATTTGAACAATCGTAAAGATTGAGTAAATAGTAGTGTAAAATACAAAGGTGTGAGTTAAAAATTGTAAAAACTACAGAGATTTAAGAGGTTGGGTACAGCTTAGGGTTTCATAAGAAACCAGTGAGAAGTGAGAGAAATCTTGTTGTGAAACTCAGTAATAATGGTGTTCATAGAACCATCGTACCAAAACCCGTCGGAGAAAGGCCGGAGACAAACCAGGCCAAGCTTTCAGTGACCATCTCATATGGTGGAGGCTTCTGGGGTCTCACCGATAGAGGGAATCAACGAGGTAAGGCCTCACGGCGACTGGTGATCGAAAGAGGTGAGGCTGGAGGTGGCCAGAGAGGCGGTGGGTTCATCGGAGAAGAAGAGAACCAAAAGGTTCTAGAGAGAAGGGAGAGGGATAGTCAATATATATATATATATATATATATATATATATATATATATTGAAAGAGAGAGACCATCTCGGAAATGAGGGGCTTGGGGGGTGGTAATTGGATTTTAATTAAGGAAATCAAATCTGGGCCGTTGATCTCATTTGATCAACGGCTCAGATTAAATCGGAGTTGGGCCGGGTTGATTAATTGAAATATAGGTCGGTCCAATTGGGGTTAGGACTGGATAAATTGAGGGCTAAAATTGAAATACGAATGGGCTATAATCGCAATGAAATGAGGCTAAATGTTAAATAGTGAGTTTTCTCTTTTTATTTTATATAAAATAGTTAAAATGATTTTTTTTTAAAATTAAAAGCACTGAACTATTTAATAAGGTATAAGTATTAATTTCAAAATACTGGAAATAATTTGATAATTATGAAATGTTGTTAATTCTAAAATAGGCTATAATTGCAATTACATGCAATTTAGCTTTTAAATACAAAATAAATTTGTAAAAAATAAGCAAAAAATTACCTTAATTATATTTTTGTGTACATATTAGAAAAAAAATAAGTTATTCACCAAAAATAATAATTTTGGGAATAATTATTGAATTTTGTAGTATTAAAATAATCAATAAATTGATTTTGAAAATCTTTTAAAATTTTGGAAAAATACCAAAATACTTGGGTATGCTCATATATGCATATATATGGTATTTTGAAAGTATTTTAAGTATATAAAAAATACTTAGGAAAAAATTGGGTATCAACAGGGGGTAGGGATTCACAATAGAAGCATATGCAAGGAAAAAACATACATAGTTTAATCACTGAACATGAACAACAAAGTACATAAGAGTGCTGAAACTGTAAGGTAAACACATAGGGGTGAGGCAGAAAATTAAATCAGAACATAGCAGTTTCAGGGGAAAAACAAGTAAAACAGTAGTCTTGAAAAAAAGGCCAAGTTGCAAGCAAAACAATTCTCAAAGATCTCAAGCAAAACGGAGTGTCGAAAGATTATTGAATTCAAAGCAGTATTGCAAGTGTGTAAGTATTGAATTGGAAGTTAAGGATTGGTAGTGTGAAGGTCGTGTATTAAAAGTGCAGAAGGGCAGCCCCCTTTATAGTGTAGAAAACAAGAAAGGCGAGGAAATAACATTGAAATCAATCTCCCTTTGGTATTGGAACCCCCAAATCCTAGGGCTTCGAATTGAATCAGATATAGAGGTGAGAAAGCAAGCCACTTGAGACAGGCTCAGAAGTCCTTTTCAAAGACTTATGAGAAACAAACATGCATGATAGAAAGAAAACTAATTCAAAGTCATGAGAACATATTTGAGAAAACCTGGAGTTTACACAAGTTCAGAAGAAAGAGATTATATGAGCTTAGACAAAAGTAGATGAAATATGCTTAGTAAGAACACAAACAGAGTTCAGTAAAGTAAACAAAATCAAAGAACTCAACCATACACACATATAGCAAAGAATAAGGAAAACAACACGGATTAACATGTAGAGTAGAAAGAGAAAATAGAAGAACAGTACGTGCGTAGTAAAAGAAGTCAGACAAACACATATAAAGAAAGAACAACCGAGTCAGAAAGGTGCTTTTGAAAAACCTTTTCAGAAACCCTAAATCGAAAGAAGAAATGATTTTGAAAAAGGAAATTTGGGGAAAATCTTTTAAACGTTCAATAGAACATAGACATGTTCCAGATCTAAGAAAATAAGCAAGTAAAGAACCTCGGACATTTTAAGGTTGCAGAGAAAAACCCTAGAAATGAGAAAGGTCTTCAGGAAAGTCAGATCTTGAGTCGAAAAGACTCATATTGCTTGAATATGCCGGAGTAATGGCCGGCAAAGCCATAGATCTACAGATCTAAGAAGGTCTTGGAGAGAACCATCGAAGTCAAGTTTTCACAACCTTGAATAGCTTAGATGTAATGGTGAGGAAGGGTGAGTACAGACCATCCACGGCCTGAGACGCCATGGATTCCGGTGGAAACCCGATGAAATAAGGTGGGTGACGATTAGGGTTCCAGGAAGGTTAGAGAGGATTTGAGAGATGAAGGGGTTCACAGGTGGCATCTCAGACAAAATGAACTAGGTTAGGGGGTTTGGAAATTAAAAAGGAAAGGGGAATTTATGGTTGTTGATCAAAATGATCAACGGCCTATGTCAAAGGGGAGTCGGATGGGTTTTTTAATCGGGTCAGGGGTCGGGTAATTTAGGGATTGGGCTGGTTTAATTTGGGCCAAAATTGGGTCAAATTAAGGGCTATAATTAAAAGATAAAAGGGCTGTAATTGAAATAGAAATGGGCTAAATATTAAATAGCCAATTTTGCCCTTTTATTTTATAAAAATAGTGAAAAATTATTTTAAAAGCGAATTAAAAGCACTGAGCTAATTAATAATACATAAATATTAATTTTAAAATACTAGAACTAATTCTACAATTATAAAATAATATTAATCGTAAAAATAGGCTATAATTACAATTATATGCAATTTAGCTTTAAAAATAACAAATAAATTTGTAAAAATATAAAAAATCACCTTAATTATATTTTGATATAAATATGAGAATAAAATATGTTATTCACAAAAAGGATAGTTTTTTGGGGAATAATTACTGATTTTTGCACAGCTAAAATGGACAATAAATTTATTTAAAATCTTTAAAATTTTGGAAAAAATACCAAAACTCTTGGGCATGCTTATATATGCATGTACATTCCATTTTGAAAGTATTTTGTACATAATAATACCTAGGGGAAAATTGGGTATCAACAGCTGCCCCTCTTTACCCGAAAAGGATGAAAGAGTTGTCGGGTAAAGATATGATGGCCAATTTTGACCGAATGAAACAATTTGAAGAATTTTGACCGAGCTCTGGTTCCTAATCTACCTACATATCCCTGGTCTTATAGGAATCAGGCCATATGTAGTTTGGGATCCATAGGCGAAATATGTCGATGGAGATTTTCGAAAAACGAACGCGGTGTTCAGGTTGAGAAGGATGGTCAGAGTCTGATAGGCTGCGGGAGCTGGAGCGGGATCGCTCATGCTGAGACGGTTATTGCTAGCCGGTTTACCTACAAATGAGCAATGCGAATATATATCGTGTATAAATTTAAACGTGATGCATGTTCCCGTTGGACCATGAATGTTGTCTTTGGACGGTTAGGATGACGTCCTCAGACCATGATGTCCTGAGCCATGAAGCGTATGATAAAGGATTCGAAAGCTATGAAATGATGTTCTCGGGCTATGATAGTGATGCCTCCGAACTATGATGCCTTTGAATAATGATATGCAAAAGATAAAATGGGGTCCTCAGTCCATGGCATGGCGTTCTCGGGCCATGCAAATGGTGCCTCCAAACAATGACGCCTTTGAACAGTTTGGCGATCTTTCAGCCCATGAAAATGCAGAAGGTGGCAATCTTTCAGCCGATGCAAGACGTAAATAAAAGGTGCCGGTATTTCAGCCACGCAAGAGAAATATGGTGGCGGTATTTCAGCCATGCAACAGAAATAAAGTGGTGATATTTCAGCCATGCAAAAGAAATAAAGTGGCGATATTTTAGCCATGCAGGATGGAGAAAGAGCTTAGTCTCGAAAGGCAAAAAAGTAGCCTTATGCAATGCAGGAAAGGCAGATGGAGGTAGAGCTTAACCTTGGAAGGCAGAAAGGTAGCCGTGTGCAATGCAGGAAATGCAGATGGAGGTGGAGTTTAACCTCGGAAGGCAGAAATATAGCCTTATGCAATGCAGGAAATGCATATGGAGACAGAGCCTAGTCTCGGAAGGCAGAAAGGTAGCCTTATGCAATGAAGAGAGATGCAGATGGAGACAGAGCTTAGTCTCGGAAGGTAGAAAGGTAGCCTTATGTAATGCAGAGAGATGCAGATGGAGGTAGAGCTTAACCTTAGAAGGCAAAAAAATAGCCTTGTGCAATGCAGAGAGATGCAGATAGAGGTAGAGCTTAGCCTCGGAAGGCAGAAAGGTAGCCTTATTCAATGCAGAAAATAAAAGGTAAATAGTAGTGAAATTTCTTAGCTAATAGATGATAGCCGATAGCTGATAGCTGATTGTTGTATTGTAGCTGATGGGGATGTAGTATGCGGATAGTCATTGTAAATAGGTGATGATTCTAAGAGTTGTATTCCCCTAAAAGTATGAGTGTATAGATATATCTGATGATTTTACGACTTGAGTGCCTGCATCCAAAGAAAAATCATGAGTTTTGTACAGGGGGAAAGGTTAGTTCATTTCCCCATGAACTTCGCTTGTCCTGCTTGGCGTTGTGTATCATTGGGGTAGCGTTGCTAAACAAAGCAAATTTGATAATAGTCATGCATGGTTTAAAAAATGTAACATAAGTACATTATTGAAAATAGTTTTCTTTAGATGAACCAACGACGGTGGCGCGGTTCAAGACATTGCAACCTCTTTTGCTTCGGAATTTTGAGGGACCTCCTCAAAATTCTGCACCGGTTTACTGATTTGATTCTTCTGACAGCTGCGTGTGATAAATGGCTAAAATCGACTTCAGAATTTTGAGGGTCCTCCTCAAAATTATGCCCCAGTTTCCAATAGCGGGGGGAAAATGAAAATTTTATTTAATTATGACTGAACCCATAGGGTTTCCTACATTTCCCCTCTTAAACGGGAATTAGGTCAGGAGTAGTTCAAATTACATCATACAAGGAAATCGTAAATGCTATACACAGTTTTGTTTGACTGCGTCTAAATTGATTGGCTTTGGCCAAACTTCTCCGTCCATTTTTGAAAGTATGAGGGCTCCTTCTGTTAGAACCCGGGAACCAGGTATGGTCCCTACTAATTGGGAGAGAACTTCACTTTGCCTTTATCCTGATGAGAAAAGATTTTCTTTAACACCAGCTGCCTCGGTGTAAACCGTCTCAGCTTGACTCTTTTGTTGAAGGCTCTGGACATTCTATTTTGATAAAGCTTACCATGACAAATTGCATTCATTCTTTTTCCGTCTATAAGAGCTAGCTGCTCGTAGCGACTATTTACCCATTCTACGTCGTCGAGCTCAGCTTCTTATACGATCCTTAAGGAAGGGATTTCTACTTCGGTCGGAATGACCTCTTCTGTACCATAAACTAGCATATAGGGACTTGCCCAGTTGATATGCGAACTGTGGTACGGTACCCCAATAAATCAAATCATACCTTTTCGTGCCACTGCTTATGCTTCTCTATCATTTTCCTTAGATTCTTCTTGATGTTCTTATTGGCAGCCTCTACAACTCCGTTCATCTGAGGTCTATAGGCTGTAGAATTTTTGTGTTTGATCTTGAAGGTTTCACACATGGCTTTCATCAGGTCACTGTTAAGATTAGAACCATTATCGGTAATGATTGACTCCGAAATTCCGAACCGACAAACAATACGGTCGCGGACAAAATTTGCCATGACTTTCTTAGTCACTACTTTGTATGATGCTGCTTCAACCTATTTGGTGAAATAATCAATTGCCACTAGAATGAATTCGATAGGTCCGATGACATTCATTCCCCAAGAGGCGAACGGCCATGGCGAGCTTGTTATAGTAAGCTCATTTGGAGGCACCTTTATCATGTCTGCATGTATCTGACAGTGATGGCACTTTCAGACATACTGGATGCAGTCCGTTTCCATAGTCATCCAAAAATAACATGCCCGGAGTATTTTCTTGGCTAAGACAAAACCGTTCATATGTGGACCACAAGTCCCAGCATGGATTTCTTCTATCAGCTTAGATGCTTCTTTTGCATCAACACACCTTAGCAATCCCAAATCCGGAGTCCTCCTATACATGATTTCTCCGCTGTGGAAGAAATTATTAGATAACCTCCGAAACATGTGCTTCTGAGTGGGATTTGCAAGCTCTGGGCATTCTCATTTTGCCAAGTATTCTTTGATGTCGTGAAACCATAGATTCCCATCTGCTTCTTCTTCGACATGTGCACAGTAAGTTGGGTGATCATGAATCTTCACTAGAATAAGATCTATGAAGTTCTTATCTGGATGATGAATCATAGATGATAGGGTTGCCAATGCATCAGCAAACTCATTCTGGACCCTAGGAACATGCCGGAACTCTATCTTCGTGAACCTCTTCCTCAACTCCTACACATGATGCAAATACGGGAGTATTTGGGAATTCTTAGTTGCCCATTCTTCTCGGACCTGATGTACAAGCAAGTCTGAATCCCAATTACTAGCAACTCTTGAATGTTCATGTCAATGGCCATCTTGAGCCCCAAGATGCAGGCTTCGTACTCGGCCATGTTGTTGGTGCATGGGAATCTGAGCTTCGCAGACACCGGATAATATTGGCCAGTTTCTGATACTAGGACTGCTCCTATGCCAACTCCTTTGAAATTTGTTGCTCCATCAAAAAACATTCTCTAACCATCATAGGATTCTGCAATATTTTCTCCTATGAAGGATACCTCCTCGTCAGGGAAATATGTTTTTAGGGGTTCGTATTCTCCATCCATGGGATTTTTAGCAAGATGATTCGCCAGTGCTTGTCCCTTGATTGCTTTCTGGGTCACATAAACAATGTTAAATTCACTTAATAGGACCTACCACTTGGCCAGCTTGCCAGTGGGCATGGGCTTTTGGAAGATGCACTTCAATGGATCCGTCCTTGATATGAGATATGTGGTGTAAGCACAGAAATAATGCCTCAGCTTCTGAGCTACCCAAGTCAGAGCACAACATGTGCGCTCCAACAAAGAATACCGGGCCTCGTACGGGGTAAACTTCTTGCTGAGATAATAGATGGCTTGCTCCTTTCTCCCCATTTCATCATGTTGTCCCAGAACACAACTGAATGCTCCATCCAATACTACAAGGTAGAGTAATAGAGGTCTACCTAGCTCGGGCGGGACCAAAACTGGTGGTGTCAACAAGTACTCCTTGATTCTGTCGAAGGCTTTCTGACAGTCATCGGTCCATTTGGTGGCGGCATCCTTCTTCAGCATTTTAAAGATTGGCTCACAGATGATAGTAGATTGAGCTATGAACCGGCTTATGTAGTTGAATTTCCCCAAGAAACTCATTACGTCCTTCTTGTTCCTTGGTGGTGGCATTCTTGAATGGCTTTGACCTTTGACGGATCCAATTCTATTCCTCGATGACTCACAATGAACCTAAGTAGTTTTCTGGCAGGAACCCTGAATACACATTTGGCGGGATTCAGTTTCAGGCTGTATCTTCTCAATTTGTTGAAGAACTTCCTCAGATCTTCCATGTGGTTAGTGGATCTCTTGGATTTGATGATGACGTTATCTACATATAACTCGATCTCTTTATGTATCATGTCGTGGAAAATTGTAGTCATGGCCCTCATGTAGGATACCTCAGCATTCTTTAACCCAAATGACATCATCTAGTAACAGTACATCCCCCACGGCGTAATGAAAGCCATTTTCTCAGCGTCTTCTTCATCCATCCATTTCTGATGGTACCCAGCAAAACAATCAACAAACGTCTACAGCTCATGCTTGGTGCAATTGTTGATTAGGATGTGTATGTTTGGCAAAGGGAAGTAGTCCTTTGGACTGGCCCCATTGAGGTCCCGGTAGTCGACACAAACTCTGACCTTCCAGTTCTTCTTTGGTACTGGCACAATGCTGGCTAACCATGTTGGATACTCTACTACTCTGAGAACCTTGGCTTTGATTTGCTTGGTAACTTCTTCCTTGATTTTCAAACTCATGTCGGGCTTGAACTTCCTGAGCTTCTGCTTTACCGGTGGGCATGTAGGATCAGTTGGTAGTTTGTGTGCCATAATAGATGTACTCAAACCAGTCATGTAGTTATAAGACCAGGCGAATATGTCCTCATCCTTAGAAGTTCTGTGTATTCTTCCTTTTCTGATTGTGACAAATGAACATTGATATGCATTTCTTTGACATTTTCTGCATCTCCCAAGTTAACAACCTCAGTTTCGTCCAAGTTAGACTTAGGTCTATTCTCAAAATCCTCAACCTCTTTGACAACCTCTTCTGGTATATCATCTTCTTCTACGTCTATATCCATTTGTTGCGTTATCTCGTTGCATGTCACAGTCGTCGGTTCATCAAGATAAGTAATAGTAATGATGTGTAAATAAAGTAAATGATTAAAAGTAAATAAGAGCAAGGTTTATAAGAAACTAAAATGCTTTGATAAATTTCATAATTTGTTTTGAACATTGGAGCTCTTATTTCGAAATTAAAAATGTGGAAAGAAAGTCAACTAGCGAAAAGCAAAAATAATGCATGGTGCTTTGTTCAGCCGTGCTACCCCGAAGCTTTTCGGGCTCTGGTGGTTTTGATGGACTAATTGTTGAGGCATTCTCCTCGGCTCACGTCTTGTATGGAAGGGCCTTCTTCCCCCTCCTCCTCAAAAATGACATAACAGTCCATATTATTATCTTCCAAAAATAAATTCTTCATCGGTGCCAGTGCTTCCTCTTCTTCTGACCCATTTATAACCTCGGCTGGCTGGAAAGTCTACTCCAATCAAGGTATCGGATGCTCCAGTGGGTACTAGGGACCGCGCCATGGTGGCGACCAGTGGTTGAACTCCTCCCAAGTGTATTCATATCCCAAACCAAAAGTGGTACCATGTTTCTTCAGCTTGATAGGCTTATCAATTCCTTGGAGATTCTTGCCAAGCCCTTTGCCCGGTTTATACCCACACCAGTTCAATATACTCTCTATTTTGCTATCCTACCATTTATCCTTATCAACGGCGTTGACTCGCTCGATGTGATGTTAGGTTTCTCCATATATCTTCCTTTTTCCTCCGATTGCTGGGATGGTTTGGCGACTGTATATGGGATTGCTACCGTCGTTGTGAATAATCACCTTGTGGTGATTCCACTCAAATTTCACTGCTTGATGTAAGGTTGATACTACAGCCCTTACTGCATGGATCCAGGGCCGTCCCAAGGCGCAGGTGCCTTTGAGGACCCAAACTCAACCTCAATCGGTGTTGGCGTCTTTGCAGAAGAAGGTGCTTCGAACTTGAGTGGCATGGACATATTCACTTCAGCGTCTCCAGAAGGTTGAATCTGGACTACAATCGGATTAAGGGTGACTATTGGTTTCTTTGGCTCGTCACCTTCTGAGATCAATCTGATCGATCCTTTGGGGTCCCAATTATCTTCTATCTCAATCATGTGAATGCCTCCACCCTTATGGTCTGGTAGGGGGTTGTTACGGAAATTCAAAGCAGTCTCTTTTACCATAATAACCTTGTTTTCAATCAAAGTTTGGATCTTATCCTTCAGAGAGAGGCACTCATCAATGGTATGCCCCTTCATGCCAGAATAGTCTGCACAGGTTTTGTTTGGGTTGACCCATTGAGATGGGTTTTCGGGGTCTATGGTAGAAATGGGAGTGATATAACCAGCAACTTTGAGCCTTTCATATAGCTGGTTGATTGGTTCGGCAATGGTGGTGTATTGTTTGGGAGGTCTGCGGTCGAAGTTTGGTTGGGGTCTAGGAAAATTTTGGCGAGGGGGAGGTGATTGATAGTGGGTTGTTGGGTGTTTTATGCTTGGTAGACATGTGTGGGTTGGGAGTATCTGGGTGTAGTAGGTTGATATGTGGGAGGTGGAGGTGATTGGTAAGTAGGTGGTGGAGCTTCGTAAGAGGGTGAGGGTGTTTGGTAATTTGGGGTAGGCTGATATGTGAGTGGAGGTAATGGGCAGGTTTTGGTATTTGACTGGGGATTTCGTTCTCTGTGCAACCATCACGGCGCTCACATCCCTTTTCTTGGACATGCCACCAGACTGTAGAGCCTTATTGGCAGCCTGCAAAGCTTCAAAGTTAGTGACAATACCACTTTTGATACCTTGCTCGATTCTTTCCCCTAGCTTGATGATGTCGGAAAACTTATGGCCTTCAATCAGCATCAACCTCTCATAATACTGTGGGTCCTGAGCTAGGACGAAAAACCTCTTCATTTATTCTTCTTCTAAAGCTGGCCTGACCTTAGCAGCCTCTGATCTCCAACGAGTAGCGTACTCGCAGAATGTCTCCGTGGGGTTCTTCTTCAAGTTCTAGATGTAGAACATATATGGCGCATTTTATGTGTTAAATCTAAACCTGTCCATGAAATCAGACGCCATACTTACACAGCTTGACCATTTCTTCAGATCTTGGCTAATGTACCAAGATAGAGCATCTCCCTTTAGACTCCTCATAAAAAATTTCATGCAATTTTTTCATCTTTCCCTACCCCGACTAGGTTATCGCAGTATGTCCTTCGATGAACTCTTGGATCCCCGATACCGTCAAACATCTCGAACATAGGAGGCTTATACCCCTCAGGCTGTTTGGCATCAGGTTGAATGCAGAGGTCTTCATAAATCAACCCTTCAATCCCTTTACTTCCCTCGATGCCCTGATTTCTGCTAGTCAGTTTCTTGAGCTCTTCCGCCAAATTCCTGATAAGCGAGTCTTTGTCATCAGACTCGGGTGTGTTTGAAATGGTTTGAGTAGGATACGGCATAGTTTCCACATAAATGGGGGTATTGTGATGAGGGTAAGAATTGTCATTTATGGAGTTCACAGGTTCCGGGATAAGTAGTGGGGTATTGTTGGATGTGTGGCAAGTGTGACAGTGGTGTTGAGGAGCAGAGTGGCTTTGTGTTTTCGGGATATTTTGTGGAGGTGTTGGTTTTTTGGGCATTTGGAAAACTGACATCTGGGGTGGTAAGGGAAAATGACAAGCTTTCCAAGTTTCGAACTTGATCCAGTTCTTCCTGAAATTTCAATAACTTCTGCTCGAGCTGGGCAGCACTTTCCTTGGAAACCTGAATACCCTGAGGAACCTCTACCCTTTCGGCTGAGTTCTCCTTTATGGTGTTGCTTAAATCTTCCATTTTTCATTTTTTTCTATTTCTGATAGGAATTGGAGTAGGAAGAGGTGGAGGGCCCTTCGATCTTGTGGAGTAAGATGATGATGTCAGAGTGCACGAACTAACCTTTGGGGAGGGGAATAAAGCAAAAAGTAAAAAAACAAAAAAGGTAACAAGTTAGTGAGGATTATGAGAAGAAAACGTTGCAATATTTAAACACATAGTGCAAGAATATAAATCATGTCCTAATTTGGGAGCCTCGTTGTGCCTGAGGTAGGCCTAGCGACAAGTTGATTTGAAGAACTTATAATGTTAAATGCCTCATTTTATTGATAAAAATAAGACGAATCCCAAAACGACACTAAAATAGCAGAAGATAAAATGAAAATGTCACTAATGGACATTAGCCTAATTACATTTAAAGCAAAAGAAAATATCCTAACTACTTGGTCCCAGAAGGACTTTCCCTGGACTCGACATCTTTAGCTCCATCAAACAGCTTCACCAGCTCACATAGTCCCAGCAGCAAGTAGGCTCTAGCCAAGTGTCCTCCTTGGTTTCCTTCAGCATTCTGGCAGTTTTCGATTCTCTGTATGAACTTCCTTTTTAGTTCCACTAAACCCCGCTCCAAATACCTCAGTCGCTTGTTGGCGCTGACAGCCATATCTTTCCATTCTTCAATCAGCTTTTGATGGGCTTCTTGAATTTCCCGGTGCTCACTTTCGCATTCCCGGATCCTCTTGCACAGTTGGTTGTATGTAACCTGTACCTTAGCCTTTTTGTAAATGATCCTATGACCTCGAAAAAACTCAGGTTGTCCTAACCCATTATGATCGTCTTCCAACCAGCTTAGATAGTATGGAGTATAACCAGCATGGTACCTATCTGGTTCTATGGAATCCTTTCCCGGGATGATTTTGCAATGCCATATATGCTGAGCTTGACACTTGTGTGGACTATCGTCATCTTGAAAGTTGGCCATGAAGTGACTCATCTTGTCGACTCTTGGTATAACCTGCTTTCTCCCTGCCTGTCTCATGACTCGGAGAGGGACATAAGGATAAGTTCCTCTCAGACCAATGAGTATAAGAAATGGTGCATCCCGAGATCGGACAATGAACTCTTCAGTAGGGAACCATTCGAACATCCATTGTACTTGGTCCTCTTTCAGATTTTCGAACAACTCTACCCACCCTTCTGCATCTTCTGGTTGAGCAAACATGTTAGGCATATAGTTCATTCGCCTTGGCTGATGGAAGGCGATATGATCATCCCAGTCTCTGCGCATGATCTCTTGCCGATATTCACCCTTTTGGAGGTTCTCCATAAGCCAGAGTTGGAGCAGTAAGTTACAACCCTCAAAGTGATTGGCCCCTCGTTGATAGTTTTCCAGGGCTTGGTATATCTCTGCAACGATCATAGGTACAATGCTAAAAGGTTGGCCGACAATCCCTTCCATTAAAGTCTTTGTGACCATGGCTAGTCTGGTACGGATCCTAGCCTTCTTCATAGGAAATACTATCATCCCCAAAAAGCAGAACATAAAGACGAAGACCCTTCTGTGGATATGCACTAGTGATGTGAGGGTGAATTCATTCGGGTAAGTATGGTAGGACTTGCTATGACCGTATCTCTCGTACAGACAGTCAAAAGGAATGTAGGAATCCTTTAAACAAGACAAGTCTGGGTTCTTCTTTAGTCCATCATTTTTAGAAAACCCCTACCCTTGCAATTTTCTGGCATAAGAAAACCCGGAGTCTCCCATGGGATACCAGCTAGTCCTCCTATTTCCTCGAGCATAGGTGTCATTTCCAGGTCTCCGAAATGGAACACTGATCTATCGCCATCCCTGAATAGAGTTACATCCTCTATGATTTTGTTGTCGGGTTGGATTTCCAAGAGAGAAGGCAAATTTCACAAATATTTGCGGACGAGGGTCTTATCACTGGAGTGAAGGTCTTCCCACCAACTTAGCAACCTTGGGTGGATGTTGGTTACCATGCCAAATCTGGGGACTTCATGCCTCATTTTATGCAAAACAAATTGTTAGACCCTTACCCCTGCCAGACTCGACTATTTAAATATCGATAATTGGCATAAGCAACATTTAGTTCTCCAAATAAATACACAGACGTGGTAATGTCCGTTTGGGTTCCAAGGAAACCCAGTGGACTTTGGACAAGGCTATCTTAAAGAGTCATTATACGGACAGCATAACTGATTCAGCTAGGTTTGACAGTGATGCATGCACAATTTAACAGAGTAAGGTTTCTATGGGGTATTGGACCAGTACCCTTGAGCGGACAACTCAAGAGGGAAAGGCACAAAATCAACGACGACACCGCTGATCGACTGGTTTTACCACAAATACGCCTTTGTCAAATTTAGGGGGTGATAATATTGGAACGGCGCAACCACTCATTATAAGCGTTGCTATGGTATTTTGTTTGGCACGAGTGGAATATGACGTTGAGGATGAAATTACAAGAATGAAATAAGTTGTCATGTATTTGGACGTTCATAAAGTAATGATTACAATAATTGCTCATAATTACAATAGTATTTAAGGAAAGCGGTAAAGAGAAAGCATTAAATAAAAGAAACAAAAAGCCAAGTCAGTTTCATGGTAGAGATAAAAACATTAAATAAAGAAGCAGTTAAAGTCACAAGTAAGACGAAATGGTAAAAGCCTAATACAGTCCCCAGCGGAGTCGCCATGCTGCCGCGCCCACTTTTTCTAAGGCGAAATAGGGTTTATGACATTTGGGAGGACAGCTCATTCCCTTTTGGGAATTGGTTTTTGAATTGTAGAGTTGCCCCCTAATGATTAAATTGCATTAGGACACTAAAGAAGGGTTTGAGTTGGAAAACCAGAGTTTGGGTAAGGGCTAGAAATTATCCCGAGGGAAAGGTGTTAGGCACCCCTCAGGATCCACTAGTGTAGTTCCTGGCCATGTCACAATTGTGACTTCACATAACAAGTAAGCAAATAAGGTCTCAAATAGAAGGATTTTTCACATAATATTGCGAATAAGTTGAGACTTGAGGTAAAGTAAAGAGGGCAGAAATTTTAAGAAAAGATTTAAACAATTCAAAAAGAAATAAATGAAAGCAAGTAAAGGTGAAAGGAGTCCTAGGTTTATGATTAATATGGATCACGTCAATGCAATACCCAGTAATCACTCCTTAGGAGAGGGGCTACATGAGGTATTAGTGCATCGGTCATCATATCTATATATACCCTTCCCACCCTATTAAGGTATTGAAGCGCGGAATAGTATCGTTACTTATTACATGCTATTACCCGTCCCAGTCCTATCAGTCCCGTAGGCATTTGAGACTACTAATCTTAAAGGGGAGGGAGTTAGGGTTTTCAGAGTTTTTAAAAGGATAAAAGTCTAGGTGACAAACAAAACACATAAGCAGTCAGGGAAAACAAATAGCAGTTAAGGCTCAAATAGGCCTCCTCACTTAAAGGAGCAAATATATAGCATGACTTTAAATACTGGTTATGGTCTGAATTAAAGCGTTAGGACAGGCTGATTTATCATATATTTCTCAGATGAGGAGTCTGAATTAGCCTTGTCTGGTTATAGTTTATCAAAATTGACATAGTTATTAATCAACTAACGGTTTGCCTAGGTGAGATCTATAGGCATGATATCTAACAGAGCGTACTAATTTTAAAGAAAAGATTACTGGTTCTACAAACAAAAAATCTGCAGATTTTAAACGACCTTGTGGCTGATTTTAGACTCATAGATGAAATAGACGAAGCTGATTTAGTTGATTACTCCTACAGGCTTGATTTTTAAGCGTTATTGGTTTTAAACAATTACACAAATGCAAGAGTCATATAGGCATGGTATCTAGAATGCAGTTGATTATTATTAAACCTATGATTGTTCGCCTAATGACATGTATATGCAGAAGTGCAGAAAACCTATGATCATGATTCCTATATGCAGTAATGCAGAAACTTAGAGACAGGATTTCTATATGGAGAAATGCAGAAAAACTTATAGGCGGAATTTCTAAGATGAGATGCAGAAGTGCAGAAATACTTATAGGCAGAATTTCTAAGATGAGAATGCAGAAGTGCAGGAATTTATAAATAACTTATAGGAATGATGTTTATGTGAATACGGGAATCAGAAAATCCTATAGGCAAGTTATCTACATGAATGCAGAAATTTATAAGTAACCTATAGGCATGTTGTCTATATGAATGCAGGAATCAGAAAATCATATAGGCAAGTTATTTACCCTTTGCATGCATTCATTCCCATCTCTTTCCACTAGCTATCCCCAATAGTTATTACAAATTATTACAGACCCGAATGAATCAAGAAAAGTAAAAATTACATCAGAAACCTCAAACTACAACCAAACAGCCTAATTCAGACTCAAAGTCCAACAATATGAGATAAACCAACTTCCAGGATCATATTTCCAAAGGCCTTTCTAATATTTGGAATGTGTCAAAGTTCCCAAGAGTCTCAAAGGGCTCTGGGCAATGCTTACACCCCAAATGCATTGCAGAATTAGATAATGGTGCAGTATGGAAGGGTCAAGCCTCAAATGTCCAAGTTCAGAGGGAACTCAAGGTCCCAAAGCAAGGCTCATAAGAGGGGGGTAGAACTTAAGAGTCTAAGTGTAAGTGTAAGTGCATAGAGGGGAATTACAGAAAGCCATGGCAAGCTGGTGGTCATGCCCAGCAATTAAGAGTGTTGGCACGCCCCTGACCAGCCTCTTAGCCAAATATAAGGAGTTAGGATCCATTGAGGGCCAGATTGTGACCTGGGAAGTAATTTGGATACTGCCAGGCCAAGAACCTTAACTCAAACACATAAAGGGAATGGGGTAGGGATTCACAATAGAAGCAGATGCAAGGAAAGAACATACGTAGTTTAATCACTGAACATGAACTACAAAGTACACAAGAGTGCTAAAACTGTAATGTAAACACATAGGGGTGAGGCAGAAAATTAAATCAGAACATACCAATTTCAGGGGAAAAATAAGTAAAATAGTAGTCTTGAAAAGAATGCCAAGTTGCAAGCAAAACAGTTCTAAAATATCTCAAGCAAAGTGGAGTGTCGAAAGAGTATTGAATTCAAAGCATTATTGCAAGTGTGTAAGTATTGAACTGGAAGTTAAGGATTGGTAGTGTGAAGGTCGTGTCTTAAAAGTGCAGAAGGGTGGTCCCCTTTATAGTGCAGAAAACAAGTAAGAAAGGCAAGGAAATAACATTGCAATCAATCTCCCTTTGGTTAAGGGATTCTGATTTCAATAGGTAAAAGCCTGTTAAGGAAAGGAGTTTTAATAAAACCTTTTCAAAGTAGCATAAGAAGGGTAAATACATAGAAGTTATTTAAGGAAAACAATATATGTTACAAGGTTTATGCTAAATATGGCAAAGGAATCAATCAAACAGCCAGTGAAACCAAAATTACAAGTTCAATTAGAATGAACCAAGTCAAGAAAGGTAAAGGAGGTTCAATCAGTGACAATCCGTCAGCCTTATTGAAAGGATTTCAGAATTAATCAATTAGTCGATAAAAACCTTTTGAAAGAGCAATTTCACATATATAAAGCACATAAATAAGTGAATCAAGAAAGGATTGTCAAGTTATTTTAGAAGAGAATTTAATCAAAGAAAGGTCTAGAATCATAAGCAAAAGTGGTACAAGTCCAGTTTACAGACTCAAAACGAGTCTGAGAGTCCAGGGTCCCAAAGTAGAACCCTAATTCACACACAAGAAATCAAAATTGCCAAGAAACCCCCAAATCCTAGGGTTTCAAATTGAATTAGACATAGAGGTGAGAAAGCAAGCCACTTGAGAGAGGCTCAGAAGTCCTTTTCAAAGACTTATGAGAAACAAACATGCATGATAGAAAGAAAACTAATTCAAGGTCATGAGAACATGTCTGAGAAAACCCGAAGTTTACACAAGTTTAGAAGAAAGAGATGATATGAGCTTAGACAAAAGTAGATGAAATATGCTTAGTAAGAACACAAACAGAGTTCAGTAAAGTAAACAAAATCAAAGAACTCAACCATAAACACATATAGCAAAGAATAAAAAAAACAACACGGATTAGCATGTAGAGTAGAAAAAGAAAATAGAAGAACAGTACATGCGTAGTAAAAGAAGTCAGACAAACACACATAAAGAAAGAATAACAGAGTCAGAAAGATGCTTTTGAAAAAACTTTCAGAAACCCTAAATCGAAAGAAGAAATGATTTTGAAAAAGGAAATTTGGTGAAAATCTTTTAAACGTTTAATAGAATATAGACATGTTCCAGATCTAAGAAAATAAGCAAGTAAAGAACCTCGGACAGCTTAGGGTTTCAGATAAAAACCCTAGAAATGAGAAATGTCTTGAGGAAAGTCAGATCCTGAGTCGAAAAGACTCATATTGCTTGAATATGCCGGAGTAATGACCTGTGAAGCCATAGATCTACAGATCTGAGAAGGTCTTGGAGAGAACCATCGAAGTCAGGTTTCATAGCCTTGAATAGCTTTTGTCTAATGGTGAGGAAGGGTGAGTACATACCATCCATGGCCTGAGACGCCATGGATTTCAGTGGAAACCCGGTAAAATAAGGTGGGAGATGATTAAAGTTCCAGGAAGGTTCGAGAGGATTTGAGAGACGAGGGGTTCAATGGCGGTGTCTCAGACGAAATGAAATAGGTTAGGGGGTTTAGAAATTAAAAAGGAAAGGGGAATTTATGGTCGTTGATCAAAATGATCAACGACCTGGATCAAAGGGGAGCCGGATGGGTTTTTTAATCAGGTCAGGGGTCGGGTAATTTAGGGATTGGGCTAGTTTAATTTGGGGCAGAATTAATTAAGGGCTATAATTGAAAGATAAAAGGGTTGTAATTGAAATAGAATTGGGCTAAATATTAAATAGCCAATTTTTCCCTTTTATTTTATAAAATAATGAAAAATGATTTTAAAATCTAATTAAAAGTACTGAGCTAATTAATAATAATCGTAAAAATAGGCTATAATTACAATTATATGCAATTTAGCTTTAAAAATACCAAATAAATTTCTAAAAATATACAAAAATCACTTTAATTATATTTTGGTGTAAATATAAGAATAGAATAAGTTATTCACAAAAAGGATAGTTTTTGGGGACTAATTACTGATTTTTGTACTACTAAAATTGACAATAAATTGATTTAAAATCTTTAAAAAATTAGGAAAAAATACCAAAACTCTTGGGTATGATTATATATGCATGTACATGCTATTTTGAAAGTATTTTGTATATAATAATACCTAGAGAAAAATTAGGTATCAACAGCTGAGCTGGGCTGGCTATTTCAAGTCCTATTTAGATGGAGGGACGGCACTCCCTAGCCCACCAAATTTAAACACCCACGTGTTTTGGGATGGGTTGGGTTGGGCTAGCCCATTTTGACAGCTCTAGTGGTTAGATAATCTTTGGATCGATAGCAAAGTTCCTAACGGGAAACGAAGCTTGCTATCCGACCAAAGATTAACAAATCATTCACTAGTGGAATCCTCAAAGGAGCAAGACTTTCAGTGTTCCAATTTGCATTCTTCGAATTTGAATACTGAATGGGGGAATGATATGAGAACATGAAAATTTGATTGCCACAGAAACTAGGACTACGAAATTCGGGAACAAAAAAATCTCATCGGGACCAGGGAGTACGCAGCCAGTCTCGTAAAAATAAGATGTACAAATTAGCCACAAGTAATGATAACTTCTTTTCTTTCAGCAAAAAGAATGACTATGTATTTTTGAAGATAGAAGGATAAAATAAAGTCTTTTTATTTTTATCTTGTTTTATGTCCAAACGATGAACTGATTTTATCATTTGAAAGTTAATCAAGTACTTCAAATGCTAGTACCAAAATGAACAGGAGACGTCCTCTTCAAGAGCACCGTAAACATAAGAGGGCCCTCTCTTGTGAAAACACCACAGTAAAGGGTTAGTTCCGAAAGAGTTTATGCTTGGAACCCAAATGCTAGTGGGGAAAAATGCACCCAAAGCCTTACATAATTCGATGCAAAAGAGTAAACATTGCGCAATGCTTGAACAAAAAGTATTTTTATTTATCAAACGTGCTAAGCAATACAAGTACAAAAATATGAAAAGAAAACAACAAAGAAAAATAAAGCAAAAATGAAACTATATCGCCCCCAGAACTCGGGGGAAGAGAAGCGTCAACGCTCCCGGAGAAGTAGGCGAATATGGCATCGGCTCGGGATCTTGGCCTTCATTATTATTCTCATCAAGTTCCTCCTCCATTCCTGAGAACTTAGAACCGGAACTAGAAGAGTCAATTGCATCAGGCTGAGCAGGCAGACGCTTTCGAGGGTTTGACTCCAACTCTCGGGCCTCAACGATTTCATCATCAATATCAATGATGCCCGCTTTGGCCTCTTCTAAGGTTTTTCTCCTCATGATTTACATAGAATGTGTTTTTTCGATGATGAAGGAATCCGCTCGGCACTGAAGTTCTTATTTAAGCCTATCAACCTCGGTCAAAAGGCCATCCTACTCGGATCTCGTGGCCCTAAAGTTAAGATCAAGGTCACAAATAGTAGTTATATGGACCTTATTGTGTTCCATGATCCTCTTATACTTATCCTTTATCTGGGCACGCTTATCCTCACCAGCAGCAACCTCATCAGCTTTGGAGTTCAAGGATGCTTCCAAGTTATTCAATCTCTCAAAATAGGAATTTTCACGCTCGCCGGTAGTGAGCACAACATTCTGGACCTCAAACCATTTAGCCTTGGCATCTTGAAAATGTACATTTAACTGGGAGGCTTCTTAGTTGAGGGTCGTCACTTCCTGCTTGCTCTGTTGCAACTGAGCCTCTAAGTCACCAGCTTCAGTAACTTTTGCTCCAATACCAGGAGACGAGCAACAATTTGGTCTCTCTCGGCCAACAGTTGATCCTCATTGGGCTTATGCTTTTATTTATCAAGGATCAACTTTTGAAGGGCTTCAGAAGCAAGG
This sequence comes from Nicotiana glauca, assembly GCA_026770625.1. Lineage (NCBI taxonomy): Eukaryota > Viridiplantae > Streptophyta > Magnoliopsida > Solanales > Solanaceae > Nicotiana > Nicotiana glauca. The sequence continues at coordinate 218,249 of MU772503.1, forward strand.
AAGTTGGCTTGCGAAGCAAAAACCCAAAATAGAAACTCTGTCATAGCAAAATTCAGAAGAAAAAAGCAGTATAGAGAATAAGTATGTTACCGATGATGCATTATGTATGGCATTTTCTAACAAACACTCTCCCAAGAGAGAGTGTATCCTTTTATTATCCTTTTTTGAAGCCTGCAACTTCAGATAATTGGCAAGTTCCACCGACCGGAATAGAAGATGGCACTCAGTAAATACCAACAGGAAGACACCATCCTTCTCGAGGGACTGGGGAGAAGGGACATCTTCCTCTCAGGTGTCTACGGCTAGTGGGGGTAATGTAGCAGTTACTGGTGATGAAGGTATGGTCGGCGTGGAAGGAGATGAAGTTGATGGTGTTGTGGGTTGAGAAGTAGCTGCGGTGGAGGCAGTGCTGATTGTTGGTTGCTCACCAACCGAATATAGAATAGGCCCGGTACTCGGCCACACAGTACCAGGATAAGGGACTAAAAAGGGATAATTGACATTCTCTACAAAGTCTAACTCTCCCTAGAGCGTTTTGGCATCGTCCTCGGTTGGGTTTGTGAGCTCTTCAGAATGAGCATTCTATTGTGCTGATGAAGGACGTTGTCTTCTTTGTATGGAAGACCTATCATCAATGGCTTCCCTATCATCGCCAATCACCACAGTGGCTAGGGCTAGCTTAGGCACACTTTCTTCGCCTTCTTGTTCTTTCCCTGGGTAGAGGAAGAATGCTGCTTTTTTGATTGCTTGTTTTCCGACCGGGGACTCCAAGAGGAAGCGCTTGCACCAGAAGCAAATTTGATGGTGCATGTTCGGGTAAGAGTCTCCTTCAGCAACCTCGTAGCCTCCGTGGGATCAACCTAAACATCCTCCTCAGGGATGGTAACAAAGCCTTATGGGAGACCTGAAATCAACAAAAAGAGAGGTTAACCAATTTTCTTATGCACAGAAATGATATGAGGACAAAATCAACCAACTTACCATGTCCTTGGCATTCAATCCGTATTTAGGGTCCAGTTCTTTCCACCGGCGGGTTTCTGGCATGGTGATATCTAGAATCTTCTGAACCCACTAGTCGAAGCCTTCAACCTTTGGTGGTGTCCATCGAGTTGCTAAAATAATAAACGAAGAAAGATCAGCAATGACATGAAGCAACCTTTTTTAGAAAAAAAGACAGACTTTGAACTTGCGTGTAGGAGTCTAGGACTCAGGGAAAGATAGATTTTGGCCAAGATGATATCCCTAGTGACAAAAATGACAAATCGCTCCATCCATCAACAATCGCTTTCATCATCCATGCTGGTGTGCAAAGCATGATGGCCACGTTTACTGAAATTTGTTACTCCCCCATAGAAAATCTTGGGGGAGTATAGGTTCATCATATTATCCAAGGTGAACTCCTCCTGCATCTCCTGGCACAACCGCCACAAACAAGTCACCGTTCTCCATACTGAAGGGACCACCTATGCCAAACAAACTTGGTATCGTTGGCACAACTACAAAATCACAGGGTCTAGTCCCCCGCTCAAAGAAAATGCACCCAAAGTGAATGGGTATGTATAAATATACATGAAGCTCTTCTTGGTAAAGGTTAATCGCTCCACCAGTTCGGGAGAAACAATGTTCAGGTCATGGCAATCACAATCCTCTTTCGCAGCAGGAATGTTGGAAGAACGTATAGAAAAAGGGTATATGCTAACAACTCAAGTGGGAGATCTTGAAGAAGAGAACTTTTCTTCAAATTCCTTGGTTTTGTTGAGATGTTTAGGGATGATGGTGCTCACCATAGGGGGGTCAGCATCAACATCGATTTCTTTGTTGCTGTTTTTCTTCAGACCCCCACTAAAGAGAAGACCAGATTTCGTGGAAGATTTATTAAATGAAGCCATGATCAATAGAAAGTTTTAAGAGTTCTGTGAAGAAAGATAAAAGAAACAAAAGTAGAATGCAAAGAAGTTGAGAGAGTTTGAGGAACTTTTAAGTCTAAAAGAAAGAAGAATGAGGCATATAAGTAAAGGAATAGGCAGCTAAAACCTTGTCCATGATTAACTCGAGAACCAATGAAAATATTACTAAATCCTGGAGTAAAACGTGTTCGGGGTATTAAATGCAGAGAGACGTGCATCTAATCAAGTGTCAGAAACTTTTCAAAAGGATCCAGAAAATTTTTTGCCAAGAAAGGAATCTTCACCAACTTTTTGGTAACACAAAGATGTTCCACCGAAAAGAAGGGGAACTATCTGTGTAGGGTAAAAGTAGTTCACATTAAATACTCGAATGATAGAACGACGAGTGGAATTGGGGACAGACGGAAGACAAAATGAGTGAAAATCAAGACCAAGGATAACAACCTCAGTTGTCATCGAGCAGACCCGAAAGGAATAATGTTAACGAGGGAAAACGTATATTTGCCATCAGATGATATTTAATGGAGAATATTCCTCAGTATTAAATACATAATCTGTTATAAATAATTTTAGCTTCATAGCCTGTCGTTACATACTCATCAATTGCCCCTATTATTGTCATTGAAGAGGGGCTTGATCCCAGGGCTTTGTTCCCTAGATATAGCTAGAAATAGTGGATTCAACGACCATTGTAAGACACGAAATTTATGAAAAACTTGTGCTAGACATTATTCCAAGCTAAATAATATTTTATTTTCTGCCTAACACTGTGATTATTGCTGTCTTTAGAAGCCTTTCTCCTCGAACCAAGCTCTCTTGATTTCAACGCTAAGTCTTGCACTTTATTTAATTTATTTATTATTTTGGATCAAATCGGTTTGATTGTCTATAAACTACGATATAAATTTAACTATACTATTTTATGGGTAAACAATTATGTCCATATTTTACATAGGAATGCGTTAATTAAGAGGAGTCCATGGTCAAAGAGGATTCTTGTAAATAAAAAAAACTTGCACGGAAAGAGAAGATCGAAGAATTGGAAACAAATAAGGAAACCAAATCAAAAGATGATAGGTTTTCCTTAAATGAAATATTCTGGGTTTTGGAGCATTAATTGAAGAAGATTTTCAGCCAATTTTGCAACTATAATTGAGATTTTTTTGCCACAGTTCAAGGTGAACTCTATTGAGAGAAATCACATCCTGGCAATAACAATCAAGGAAAGAAAATACTCTTGAAGACTCAAGTTGCTCAAGTGAATAACCCGATATTCTTAAGACGAAGGTGTTGAAGTTCTTTAGTTGTTAGGATAAGTCAAGTGTTCAAAATTATAACCTATTTGATTTGGGAAGTGTAATCATAGGTTAGTGCAGAAACTTTGAGTTTTTGTCCGCTTCTTAGGCTAGAATTAGTTTGAGAATGGGTAGCTACAATTGAGTTGATTGTAGAGGCAAGGTTACTAGAGTTAGTCCCGTGGTTATAGAGGTGTAACCTAAAATTGCTCATTGAAGTTTAGTGAATTTTTGAGAAAATCTTATTGGGGTAGGTCGTGATTTTTACTCCCTTGAGCAAGGAAGTTTTTCACTTAAAAATCTCCGGTGTCATTTAAATTGCGCAATTATTTCGATTTGTATATGTTTGCCTAGTTCAAAGAACTATATTTTTTGAAATGTGAAAATCGAATAAGACACAATTCAACCCCTTCTTTTGTAGAGTGCATTACTCAAATGGTCACTCAACTTATCCCAAATTTTCTCCTAAAGTTACTTTACTTTTATTTGTAACAACAAAGTCACTGAACTATGTCTATTGCACTCAGAAGATCACTCAACTAGATTTTCCAAATTTTGGATTGTCAAATGCCTATTTTACCCACTAAATTATAAACCTTTATCTTATTTTTATTTTTTATAACTTTTTAATATTATAGTTTTCTCTTTTTAATTTATTTATAGACTTACATATAGAATAAATAAATATTATTTATAAATTAAAAAATAAAAAGTATTTAAGCATGTATAATGCTGGAATAATAAAATAATGAACATAGTAAAAAAAATTAATTAGAATAATTTGATAGTAATAATAATTTTAGTATTAACAACAAAAACTCAAAAAATTATTTACACAATTTAGAATAAAAGAAAATAAAGCTTGTAAAATAGATATTCCACGCACGTAATATAAAAATAATTATTTAAATAAAGGTATTTTATAATATACATTATATATTTTTGAAAATTATGCTCAATTATATTATTATATTTCTACCAACTTTTCGACGACACAAAGTTATGTCACCGAAAAGTAGGGAGACTATCTACATAGGGTAAAATATGCTATGTTAAGTCGTGCATGGAATATATATAATATAATTGAGCATAATTTTCAAGAATATATAATTTATATTATAAAAATACTTTTGTTTAAATAATTATTTTATATTACATGCATGAAATATATATTTTACAACCTTTATTTTCTTTCATTCTGAATTGTGTAAATAAATTCTTGAATTTTGTTGTTAATACTAAAATTATTATTACGAACAAATTGTTCTTACTAATTTTTTTATGCTCATTATTTTGTTATTCCAACTGAAATGACCCGGCCGGTCGTTTTTGGAATTTACGCCCCGATCCCCCATTAACTGCGTTCCCTAAGTTCATTTCTGCTATTTTGGTTTGTCAGGACGTTCGGTATTAGGATTCGGAGTGTTTTGGGACACTTAGTCCCTAAATGAGAGCTTAAGAGTTGAAAAATGGTCCTTATTCAGAACAGTGTGAAGACGACCTCGGAATGGGAATCTGATGGTTCCGTTAGCTCCGTTAGGTGATTTCGGGGTTGGGAGCGTGTTCGGAATGTTATTTGGAGGTCCGTAGCTCATTTAGGCTTGAAATGCCGAAGTATGAATTTTTGAGTTTCCGGTCCGATAGTGAGTTTTTGATCCGGGGGGTCGGATTTGGACTACGGAAGTTATTATAGCTTCGTCATGTCATTCGGATGTGCATGTAAAATTTCAGGTCATTCGGGCGAGGTTTGGTTAGATTTTTTATCGAAAACGTATTTTGATAGAATTTGAAGTTCTTAGGCTTGAATCCTTGATTTAATCGGGTTTTCGATGTTGTTTGAGGTATTTTGAGGATTGGTACAAGTTTGAATAAGGTATTAGGTGGTATTGGTGCTTTTGGTTGGAGTCCCGGGGGTCCCGGGATAATTTCGGATGCTCAATGGGCAAAGTTTGGGGTTAGAAGGAAAGGTTGCAGCAGGGTTCTGGTATTTTCGCTTCTGCGGTCTTGGAGCCGCAGAAGCGGAGCTGCACAAGCCGCCATCTCACCGCAGACGCGGAGCCACATAAGCGGCCATTTCACCGCATAAGCGGATTTGCACCATCTCAGGAGAACTGCAGAAGCGGTCTCCTTCCCGTGTAAGCGGAACCGCTAATGCGGTTATTAGTCCGCAAAAGCGTACCCCGCCCCCTTAAGTTGAACCGCAAAAGCGATTAGTCTCACCGCAAAAGCGGAACCGCAAAAGCGGTCCCTGGGCCGCAAAAGCGAAAATCACTGGTCTGAAAAAGGTAAAATTCGAGGGTTTATTTTAAAGTTAGAAAAATCAATTGAGGGCTCAGGGTAAGGCGATTTTGAGTGGATTTTGAAGAGAAGATCATTGGGTAATGTTGCTTTGATCCCTTCTAGCTATATTCCATCATTTCCTAGCTAAATCAACCATTAGAATTCAAATTCAAGGTCTAAACTTGAGAAAAATGGGTGAAACTTCTTGGGCTTAATTTTGCAATTTTGAGTGGGCATTTGACCTCCGATTTGGGAGATTTTTATATGGTTAGACTCTTTAGAGTACGAGGGTTCTGAAAATGTAAAAATTATTCGATTTCGAGACGTTGGCTGGAGGGGCATTTTGGTCATTTTACCTATTTTCGCGCCCTAGCTTTAATTTCAATAGTGGAATCAGTTGTTTACAATATTATTTATGATTTCTAATTGAATTTAATAGATTTGGGCCATTTGGAGTCGGATACTCGTGGCAATGGCATCGTTCCCTAGTTGATTTTGCACCGGATCGAGGTAAGTGGCTTGCCCGACCTTGTGTGGGGGACTTCGTCCCTTAGGATGTGATAATTGGTAATTGAATGCCTTGTACATAAGGTGACGAGCGCGTACTTGAGCTAATTGTTGAAACCCGGATTTTTACTTAAATACTTGATTTGGATTTTCTTTCATATTTGCTTTACTTTACTTGCTATTATAGCCTGTGCTAGCGTAGAAGAGCATGTTTAATTAATCCAAGTTGCCTATTTGTTTAAATTGTCTTAATTGTGATTACGTGGGGCATGTTAAGCCAGTATTAATTGTTGCCTTGTATTGTTGCACTTCAATTTCTAAATATTTCTCTGATGTTGGTTGCGCATTTACATTGGGACTATGGATGCGGGATTTCCGGGAGCTCCCCCTTGTTTGTTTACTTTGGGACTACGGGTTTGATTCCCGAGAGATCCCCCTGCATTTTTACTTTGGGACTACGGGACAATATCCCGGGATATCCCCCTGCACTTTTATTTTGGGACTACGAGAAGGTATCCCGGGAGATCCCCCTGCACTTTTATTTTGGGACTACGGGACGGTATCCCGGGAGATCCCTTGCACACTGATAATTGGACTACGGGACGGTATCCCGGGAGATTCTTTGATATTGATATGAGAATTGGACTACGGGACGGTATCCCGGGAGATCCATAGGACAGTTGAGAAAAGGGCTACAGGACGGTATCCTGGAAGACCCTCGTCAGTATTCTTGTAATTTAGATGTGTTTACTCTGCGTTTTCTGTTCTGTCTTTGTAGTATTACTATTTCATTGAGCTGTCTTATTACACTGCTGGATTTATTAGTTTTCATCAGATTTCTACACTGTTAATATTTTGCTGCTATATTATTTTTGCCTCAGTAGGGCCCTGACCTTTTCTCGTCACTACCCAATCGAGGTTAGGCTTGGCACTTCCTAAGTACCGTTGTGGTGTACCCACGCCTCTTCTGAGCATGTTTTCATGTGTAGATCCAGGTACCTCTACGTAGGCGTATTATCAGTAGCTGCAGGGAGCATTTCGGAGACTTGAGGTATATCTGCCGCGTTCGTATACCGGAGAGTCTCCCTCTCACTCTACCCTTTAGTTAGCTAGATGCTATTTTGTTCTTCCTTGTTATAGACTTTCCGGATGATTAGAGCAGTGTTATGTATTATTCTTAGCCTTTGTTGCCCGTGGATTTCCAGGTCTTTGGGATGGTTTCAGAATTTAAAGTATTAAAGTGTATGTGCCAGGCAGCAAATGTATACATTACTCATGTTATTTAGCTTTTGAATATAAATTTCGCAAATGTTGTTACTTCCGCAAAGTGTTAGGCTTACCTGATCGTGAAGACTAGGTGCCATCATGACGTGTTCACAATTGGTGAACTAGGGTCGTTACAAGTTGGTATCAGAGCTCTAGGTTCATAGGAGTCACGGGACATAGGCCGATTTATTAGAGTCTCGCTGACCGATACGGAGACGTGCGTATTTATCTACGAGAGGCTATGTAACTGTTTAGGAAAAATCTTCATTTCTTTTGAATTCCTTGTCGTGCGATATTTTGACACCAATTCTAAACTTCTGTCTTCGATTATCTCACAGATGGTGAGGACACATGCTACACGAGTGGACCAGGCACTCGCGCCCCCTGTTGCCGCTGTCAGAGGTCGGGGCCGGGGTAAAGGTCGAGGACGCGCCCGAGGTGCAGCCACAACACCCCCGCGCGCTGCTGCTGAGGTACCACCAGCAAATGCAGTTGGAGCACAGGCACCCGGTACACCTACTACAGCTACTACTACTCCAGTGCTCTAGGAGACCCTGGCTCAGTTCGTGAGCATGTACACTACTTTAGCTCAGGCGGGGTTACTTCCCCTCGCTGCAGCCATATATCAGGCCAGGGGAGGGGCCCAGACTCCCGAAGCCTGCACTCCTGAGCAGAGAGTGCCGATAGAGCAGGTTCCAGAGGTTATTCCTGTACCTCCTGCAGCACCAGTACAGCCCGGGGATGGGTCAGCTGTCTCAGAGGACGAGCAGCACAGGCTAGAGAGGTTCAAGAAATATGATCCCCCAGTGTTCAGTGGCCTAGCTTCAGATGAATCCTTGGGATTCTTGGAGGAGTGTCATCGCATTCTTCGTACTATGGGCATAGTGGAGTCTAGTGGGGTTTCTTTCACCGCCTTTCAGCTTCGGGGAGCCGCCTATGATTGGTGGCGTACTTATGAGTTGGATAGTCC
>MU772506.1:11389-30450 GCA_026770625.1 Nicotiana glauca
CCCCCCCCCCCCCCTTGTGTGGTATTGACGTTAATAACATAAGTTATGCCGCATGCTCTTTCCCTTTTCCGATAGAGACCGAAAGTGCATTCATCTCCCTTGCCGCTGGTTGGTCTCCCCTTATCTATTTAATCCCTTCGCGGGTTGGGAATTTCAGCAACTGATGATACGTTGAAGGCATGACTTTCATATCATGCAACCACGGTCTTCCTAGAATAATATTTGTAACCCATTTCACCGTACATAATCTCAAAAAGAGTCGCCCTCATCACCCTTTCAACATTTGTGGGTAGTAGGATTTCTCCCTGGGTTGTCATATTTGCGAGGTTGAATCTGGCGTGGAGTTTTGTGGTTGGAATGATGTTTTTGGTAAGTTTGACTTGCACTAATACCCTCCATTGTATCATATTGGCCGAACTTCCTGGATCCACCAGAACACGTTTGATTTTAAAATCTAATACATTTAAAGAAATTACCAATGCGACATTGTGCGATAGTAACAACCGTATGTGTCTTCCTCCATGAAAGTGATGTCGTCCTCAATGACTTCTCGGAGCCTCTTGCCATGGGATACTACTACCTCATCTTTTTTGCTGTCGAGAAGGGAACTCCGTTAATCTCGTTCCCCCCAAAAATCATGTTGATCGTCTGGCTCGGGGGATCTTTTCCTGTTTTTGAGGGATCCGCGTTATCACAGTTGTGACCTTAATTGTTCTTGGCCTAGTCACTTAAGAATTTCCTGAGATGGCTATTTTTTAGTAATGTCGCCACCTATTCACGCAGATGATGGCAGTCCCCAATCTGGTGACCATTCATCCCATGGTATTCGATCCACATATAAGGGTCCCTCTTGCTAGGACGGATCTCATCAGCTTCGGTAACTGTTCTTCTTTAATGTTCCTCATAGCCGATACCAACTCAACTACACAAACACTGAAGTTGTATTCTGATAGCTTGGAATAGGAAGGATCTCGAGAACCTGACGTTTCTTTGTCGTGCAATGATCTGTTATTCTCGGCCGCGATTAGTTATTCTATCGGTAACAAAACTATCTGCTGACTAGAACCCCCTGTTGCGTCCTTTAGCCCGTTCATAGGTCAAAAACCGGCCCATCAAAGACCGTCTATCTGCGTCGAAATTGTCTTTTGATTTTTTTTTATTCTTCTCCCGACCTTTTGCCGACACCGGGAAGCCAATCTAATCATATTCAATCCTTATATTGGGTTTGTACCAATTCTAAACATCCGCTCAAGTTGTCGCTTGGAACTCAAGCAAGATTTCCTTCAATTTTGAGAAAGCATCAGAACTTCTCGGATTCAGGCCGTTGGTGAATGCTTCAGCCACCCATTCATCCAGAACAACTGGGGGCAACATTCTTTCCTTTTGGAACAAGTGACGAATTCCCGCAGCAACTCAAACTCTCCTTGTGCAACTCTGAATATGTCGGCCTTCTGGGCCTGCACCTTTCTGGACCCAACATGAGCCTTAATAAAAGAATTCGCGAGCATCTCAAAGGAATCTATGAAATGTTTGTGCAATAGCAAATACCACGTCAAGACTACCCTTGTGAGATTTCCTTCGAATTTCTTCAGCAAACCAAATTTAATATCGTGGGAAGCTAAAGTGTTCCCATTCACCGTTGTTGTGTATGTGATAATATGTTCCTGAGGGTCCGAAGTTCCATCATATTTTGGCACGTCGGGCTTAGAAACTGCTTCAGGATCAATTTTGGTGTCGCATTTGTTTTGTACGGCAGTTGGGTTTAGTTCTTTGAGTCCGGCCCTTTCAGTACCGCTGGTGCACCCGGGATTTGGTCCATGCGAGCATTCACTTCCCTCATAAACCGTAAGAGTTGCTTTTGAAAGGATCACTTTCATTGTTGTAACCGGACCTGCTCCCTCCAGCTTCATCAAAGCCGACATCGCCCCTCGGGGTATTGTTGTCGACCCTCTGCGTTGTTTGATTTGCGGGAGCACCGGGAGGAATTGGACCTTGTCCATTCGCATTATTGGAAGCACCCAATAATGCCTGCTTTAGTTCTATCATAATCTTATCATGCCGTATGAAGTGGCCTAGAATGGACTCTTGTTGCTCCTGCAAGACCCTTACCGCTTCAACAACATACTCCTCTTAAGTATCATCAGAGGTCGCCTCCCGAACATGATGCGGGTAGCGTCTGCCGTGGATCGGCGTGGCCTCACTCCCATCATTGCGGGTATCGTTGATTGAATCCTCGCGCTTAGGCTGGTCTCCTTGGGCCTCAAGATTGTGTGTGTTGTTAACACCATTATTTGCCATTTTCTTGTGATTTTTTGCTAAGGACAAATAATCAAAATACGTTAGTAAAAGAGGCAAGGACCAACTTAATTACACGACTATCTAACCCCCATGATGGGCGTCAAATTATTTACTTGTAAAATGAGATAATTGAATTTATACGTGCGGGACAAGTAAAATTAATTTGATCTGGAAATAGTAAAAGAATTGAATAAATACATAATATTTAACCTTGAGATGAAGATGAAATAGCAGAAATAGTAGTTCCGGGAGTAGGCCTTCCGGGCACAACATAAAGTCAAAAAACAAGAAGATAAAATTGTATAAAGCTTTGAATAGATTATAGCGGAAGTTTGTGTCATGACCCAAACCAATGGGCCGCGACGGGCACCCGATACCTTACTCAACCGAGTACCAACGTAACGCATGTTTCTTATTACATCATCATAAGTAAGTGGTCCAGAAGGGCATCATGAGATAACTAGAGTAAACATGAGGGAATACCCGACATAGAACGACCCAACCTAATATAGAAACTCATATCTATGACATACGCGCCTATAATGCCAATGTGATATATTATATACTTAACATATAGGCCGACAAGGCCATACAAGTATCCGTATACATGCCATATGTCTACAAGCCTCTAAGAGTACATACTTATCATAAAAGTCGGGATAGGTCCCCACTATACCAAACAATACACATCTAAATCATACTGACTAAACAAGCAACTCCGGAGCAAATGGAGCGCATCAACATCTTCCGCTGAGCTGATAGCCTACTTGGAGGACTCTCAACCTATGTATCGGGACCTGCGGATATGAAACACAACGTCCCAAATCAAAAGAGACGTCAGCACAAATAATATACCGAGAATGTAAGGAATAAAAATTAGTAAATAATAGACAATAGACATGAGAGAAACATGGAGTAAAAGACTCGACATATACATCTAAAAATCTCTGTGAATCATTTAATATTATAGTATCATGCATAAGCGTATAAATGTCATACCATGCATGGGTATATGCCTTCATTACATCATCAAGCGTCTGAGGGCATCCCATCATATCATATTGGCCATTGTGGGCAATCATCAATGTATACCGACTGATCAGGTGGTGGTGCGTATATAATGCCATAATCTTTTTCCATATATATACACATATATACGTGTATATAATACCATATGGCCATGGATTAATGTAAATGTATGCAATGCATGAGAAGTACGTCAATAAAATCTTTCGGAGTGTCATAAGACCATTATGCATTTAATTAATATCATGGAATAAACTTCATCAACATACGTATTTTCTAAGACCCGTGAACAGATAATAGAATAATAGGACACATGAGGAATCAAGAACATAAGCATCTCTAGCATTTCTATGAATGGAATGAAAGTTTTACATTTGCTTGTTTCGTTTGTATCGTATGGATCATGCCAAAAGAAAAGAAGGGATAGCCTTAACATAACGAAACCGAATCTCTTGAAAATCCCTCTAACACACGTCAATTATGACAACACATAACGGTTGATCGAAGTAGGGTAAAATCTGTATGATATTCTTGAGAAAGATTTCACCGTACTCCCTTAGTACCGCAAAATCCTGTTATTATTATGCCAAGAAGTCTCGTATGAATTTTGTTTCAAGAAAATCACGTTACTACCATTCAAATGCTTGGATGAATTTGCTGAAGCAATTTACATTAATATGTAGATTAAACATATCTCCCTTTGTAACTTTTTTGAGATATCACGTTACTACCACTTAGGTAATGACTAAGCCCCAAGATTCTCTTAGTATGCCATCTTGCAATGTGACATAAGAGTCACTTAATTGATCTTTTTGTTGCTTTCACGTTATCTAAGGTTATCATTAATTATCTATTAATTCCTTGATTAACTTGTTAATCTCCCACTAACCAATAATTAACCAATTATCCACACTTTAAATACCTTACTATCATGGTCGTGTGGTACCTTGTATGTCACTAGTCCATAAATACCGGGTATTTTAGCTCGGGCCGTATTTTATTCCAAAATATCAAACTTCGACGAAATTCATTTTCTTCGATTCGCTTACTCTCTCACCTTCACGAATTAACTTATCACTTATTTGAAATAGCATAATACTTATAATCCCAAAATAAATCTCATTCCAAAACTTACGGTGGAACTTTAACGTAAGAAAATACGGGATGTAACATCTCATTTTCGAGCTTTCATAAATTTACTTATGGCATACTTTCACGTACAAAAATATGGGGTGTATCATGCTCGTTTCGTTTATCACTTACTCTCGGTTCTTATCTTATATGTATAAAGCTAAGTCTTTTAACGCTTCTTTATTAATGTTCATCGTAAGATTGATGGCATAATCTTATCTCGTACTTTGTAACTTTTATTCATCCATTGTTGATTTACCTCAATGTTGATCTACAATCTTCCATTGATACTTGAAACTTCTTACATAATACATTGTCGTTGGGCTTATGTTGCATTGAGGAATATTTGAAGTGATATTCCTGATCCACTTAGGGGAGATATTTTACTTCAATAATTAAATTTTATAGCATCCCAATGTGATTCACCTCACCTGGGTATTTTAATTCTGTACAATTCGTAAAATTCTCTTCAAATTATTACTCAATCGAATGCCCGAACATCATCCTTTATCTATCACAGTTACACCCTCATTCTACTGCCAGGGCAGCATTCCACCTCTACTACTAGTTTTAACTCCTTTAAATTCATTCAGGCTATACCGAACTTTCTATAACTTAGAGAAACCATTAGCTCTCTTGTTTTCATGGGCTTAATCTCGAGGACTTATCCATTTTCGTCATCTTTTCACTTGTCTTTTCTTATCCTTACTCTTGTCTTCTTAAAACCTTGTTGCTCTACCATACTTTAGCTTGCGACCTACACATATCTATTTATACTACTTGCAACCTTCCTTCAACTTGTTTGTCCCATAAATTTCCATATGTTATTCTGGAACTTCAAGCAAGATATCACATTGTCTCTAACTCTTCTTTGCTCTCCTAACTAAGCCTCTCAATACCTAGAAACCATATGTTGGAGAATATACCAATGGACGATGCCACTATCATTCCTGGATACTGAATCACCATGCTTCTAGCCTTCTATCCGAAGAATGAACTATTCACAACCTTATGCATTTGAGTATCTTGTATGTTGTTCACCTTTACCTTACTACCTTAATATCTTGCATCGTATTTTCTATTTCTTTCGTGACCTCCCTTCCACATAGGCATAATTCACATCCATAACTTGAAGCTCCATTATAATACTTGCACCTGTGGTGCATACACAATCCGGTGGGAGCTTCATACTGACTTCTTATGAGGCTGGTACTTTCTCACAGGCTTTATCATAGATCCATTATAAAATATGGCTATTGTACTATCTCTCTTGTACCTCGGATATTAAGAGGGATTCTGCAATGTTCTCAATCATGGTGTCTATGATTTTCTAGGTCCAATAATCAGACTCGTAATTTTCTTAGTTGATGTAACTCTTTAGTTTCCTCTTTCTTATGATCAGCCTTTATGTAGGATTAAGCTATCTTCCGGTCTGCGGCTTCTGGTATTAGCTACTATTACTTTAGACTTTCATGGGCGTTATGGAATATCCATGATACAATCTTCTAACAACTCAATCCTCTATCTATGCCCTGGGCTCAATTCTTTCTTTAACTTGTATCGGAGTCTTCTACGACTGTATAATTGTCAACATATATGTATACTCCAAAATCACAAGTGCATTCATAACATAACTAACTCTAGACCATTGATCGAATAATTCTTTTCATTCCTTCTCAACTTTCTTTAAACATAAGCTATTATTTTTCCTGGTATTTTTGCCCTCTCGCTGCGTGCATACTTAGCTTATCTTTATTCCTACGCATGTCAGAATTTCGTGCAACTCATATAATCTCGAATATTACTTTTGACCTTACTTCCTGTTCATTAGTCACGGTAGGTACCACTTTCCTATATAGTGTATACAATGTTGTAGTGAGACTGTTTTTACATGACCATTTTTCATTTGAATTACCATGTTTAGGTTGAAGCTTTATTCCTTATTTCCTCAGCTAGCCTTTCATTGTAGTACTTATGGAGGACCCTTTGTCTCTTATAAAGCTGCGAGCTTATTACATCATATCCTCGACGGAATTTTTGATGTCTTTCCTCGCTTATAATTATCTGTAGTTACTTACCTCCATGCCCTAATGCTTGTAGGGTTGTTTTTGAACTTGATAGTTTGACTGTCTTCCCGGTGGCATTCTCTTTTATTTTCGTAATACTCATACGATACCTTAACATTTAAACTCCCCCAACTCCTATCAGAATATTTCTCAAGGATCACGATGTCATATCCGTGAGGCTGAATTCATAATTTTGGGTTTTACTATGTTTATCTTGCATGATCTACTGATTCGTTTGTAACCTCATGTCTAGCCATAACTAGGCTCTTCCGAAATTAGCTACCAACTACTCATTAGACCATTCTCATACAAATATTTCACATAATCTTTCCTGAGTTATTTCCTTTGTCTTAACAAACGTTTTGCACTGGCTCCTTATTTATCAATACATCCGGGGCAAGAACGCTTACTTCCTTTCCTTGACGTCGTGTTTGCATAATGTTCTGGAATCATAGCATATATGTTTGATTTGAATAAGTGTAATCTCGTCCCTTTCTCCTTTTTATCACATTCTTCCCTTACCATTCTATAATTACTAGAATCACTTAATTCTGACTTAAAACCACGTCACTCCATAATCCCCCCTTTAGTGGAGTACTAAGAGTTCCATCCACGATGATCTACCTATAGATGTTTTACCTTTTCATCTTTGACATCTTTTCACATCATCGATGACCCTTATTCGCCTTACGGTAATCCTTCTGTACCAAGGATAACAAAATTACTTACTCATGAGGGTGACACTTAGTGTAACTAGCACACATAGTCCCTTAAGCTTAACTTCGCTCAATTTGCTTGCTTTAGGGAAGCGTCTTTTTGAATGACCTTTAAAGGTTATTCTTTTATTGTCCATTCTATTATCGCCAGAGCGCAATCTGAAATTCTCATGATGCTGACTATTATCAAATCACTCGGTCCCCAATTCATGTTTAGTTTACCTTGTTCACTAGCCCATACTGATTTCTTATTACTTTGAGGTCTAACTTTTAGAGTTGCGAACTTATTTCAATGAGGATATGACATTATGGACTATGCTCTCGTGTTGTCTAAAGTCCTGTCACTTCTCATCTTTTTCTTCACTTGACTATAGATTCTGTAATACTGTTATTTTTTTATCTACCGTTGTCATCCATGTATCACATCTTACTCATAATGCTTCATTAACTCTTTTCTTATTTCTTGTTAACATTTTTGTCTATCACTTTATTCTGAAAACTTCAACAAGATATTCTTTTGTTTTTAGCTCCCCTTTGCTCCATCCACTGGCTCTTCGGGTTGCCTAACATTATTTCTCTATTAGGGACGAGAGCCATACTAAGATAGTAATCCTTTCCAGGCTTCCAGTGCCTATCTTTATAGCACTCATATCTAGCTGTACTATTTTTGAGTGCACTAACTAGGTGTCTCACAAGGAGATCCATTACCATGTTTGCACTATCCTTCGAAAATGTCAACTAACACTAACAATCCATCCACCATTTTGGGTTACCCTAACGACAACCGGATCCTGATATGTTGTCCTTCTCTTAAGCCATATCTGTTAGCTCCCATAGGGCATAATTGAGATAAGTGTAGCTAATTGTATATATCTCTGTTAGTCTTGGAAGTAACTCGAATTGCTTATCTTTCTCTACTTGATTTATAAATACTGTTAATCTTGATTAATTGGGTACCTCGTACCCTTCTTCATCTTACTTCTTTTACTTATTGAAACTTGTACCTTCTGATGCTGTCGTTGCTTTTTACCATATAGGTGGACAGATATTCATGCCTTAGGGCTCCTTATCAAAAGACTTACACATCTTAGTACACATATGATCTACTTAAGACCCTACATTTACTCATCATAAGCATCGTGAAAAATCGAGTTCCTCTTACTCAACTCTTCCACAACCACATTCATTCTCTTACCAAATGTCTTTCTAGATGTAGGTATCGTCGTATTAAGAATAAGATAGAGTTTAGGAAATTGAGTTCTTACAACTGAGCTTTACCACACGATTTAGAGTAAGAAGAAAGAGTGACAATCCTAAATGACTTGTAACCTCCTGCTTATAAGTGTGGTGCATAACACATCCATAAACAAGACTCTACTAAGACATGGCTTGTAGACTCCCTAGGACAGAACTGCTCTGATACCACTTTTGTCACAACCCAGACCGATGGGCCGCGACAGGTACCCAGTACCTTACTCAACCGAGTACCAACGTAACATATCTTTCTTATTACATCATCATAGGTAAGTGGGCCAAAAGTGGCGTCATGAGATAACCAGAGTAAACGCGAGCGAATACCTGACATAGAACGACCCAAACTGATATAGAAACTCATATATGTGACATGCTGGCCTATAAGGCCAATGTGATCCATTATATACTTAACATATAGGCCAACAAGGCCATACAAATATCTGTATACATGAAATCTTTCTACAAGCCTCTAAGAGTACATACTTATCATAAAGGTCGGGACAGGGCCCTGCCATACCAAACAATACACGTCTATATCATACTAACCAAACAAGTAACTCAGGAGCAAATGGAACGCACCAACATCTTCCAATGAGCTGATAGCCTATTTGGAGGACTCTCGACCTGTCTATCGGGACCTGCGGGCATGAAATGCAGTGTCCCCAGGCAATATGTACATTAGTACAAATAATGTACCGAGTATGTAAGGAATAAAAATTATTAAATAATAGACAATAGTCATGAGAGAGACATGGAGTAAAAGACTCGACATGTATATCTGAATATCTTTGTAAATTATTTAATATTATAATATCATGCATATGCATATAAATGTCATACCGTGCATGGGTATATTATATGCCTTCATAACATCATCAAGCCTCTGAGAACATCCCATCATATCATCTCGGCCATTGTGGGAAAATCATCAGCGTATACCAGCTAATCATGTGGTGGTGCGTATATAACGCCATAACCTTTTCCCATATCCCATATCCCATATACATATATATACATATATACATGTATTGATAGGCTATAATTGCGTATTTTAGTCGCTTATTACACTCGAGTTTACGACACTTTAATTGAGTTTGAGCTTTAATCGCTAGTGTGTTGCACTAATTGTGTGTTTTATGTCTTATAGGAGCGATTCCGAGCTATATAGATGTTATAGAATGAAATTAAGTAATTTTGAGCTTTGAAGTATGAGTAAAGACTCAAGGAATTAAGCCGAAATCGGGTTCGGGGGTCAAATTTGATAATTAAGAACGAACGAAGACTCGAGGAGGCATATTGTACACTGTCTAGTAAAAGAGACATAACTTTTTTCTCAGAACTCAATTTCGGCTGAACAGTATATGGTTGGAAAAATAACTCAAAGGGATACAACTTTCATGTTTTATATTTTTCCAAATTCCAAACGGAACATGGTGAAAAGTGCGCATCTAGATGCAAAATCGCGCATGTATATCCGCGGCCAAGGCAGAATGTTAGGGCAGGTGCGCGTCCAGGTGCGCGATCGAGCTTGTAGCGACGGAAAAACAGATCTGAAGGGTACTTTTGGAAGTTCAAGACCAATCCCCTAAATCTAAAAAGAGTTTAGCTCACCCACAACAAGGTGTGCAGCTTTGGAGAGCGAGAGAGGAGCACAATGAGAGGAAGCAAGAGGGCATCAATCCATATCTCCTTCTATGGTGATTTTTTTACCATTGTTTATGAATTCTTTTGTAGTTTTCATTATTGTTATAAGTAGCTAACTCTCTAATCTAAGGTTTTGGTTGAACCCATTGGGGATGAATTTATTGTGATGTTAATATAGTTTTGATTGGTTGTTAATCTCTATTTGTTCAACTACGTTCTTGTTGTAGTTGATTGAAGGACCCTCAATTAGCTGTGCATATTCATTATGTATCTACTTGAGAGAGAGTGCATATTTAGGTAGTTGTTTGAACAACATCACTCCCGTAGTATAGGCGAGAGTCATAACCGAAGGTTTAGAGGTTGGATTAGAGATAACGATACCTCGGGTTCAATCTAAAGTGAATTGTAATGAAATCTAGCTAGCGTAGCTTGAGAGCGTGCATCTAGTAAATTATCATAATTACTTGAGAGAGAATTATGATAGCTGGAGAGTTCATGATTGATAGAGGCAACTAAGTCAAAGCTATAAGAAATGTACAACTAAGGAAATCAATAACGGGGGAAACCATTACCTTAGACATTTATTACAATTGTTTATACAGTAATGGCTGAATACATACGGAGACACTTAAAGTTGGCACCGTTTTTCATTTAGACACCTGAACTTAGGGGTGTTCCTAATGAGCACGTACATTACATGTACTTTGTTCCAATCAGATACTCTTTTGACAATTAGTGAAACTTACAAAGTGTGTGCAATACACTCACTGCTGATGTGGCAAATGCGAATAAAATGAGGACATATATCTTTTTGAGTTAAAAAAGAGAGGAAAAACTATGTTAAATCTATTTAATGTGTGTTCTTGGTGTTTTTCACTATCTTCATGTGTGTTCTTGTTCTAACCAAGATTTTAATCCAAACTTTTAAGAGAAACTCCTCCAAATTTATTATAACTTCAGCTAAAGATTCCCCAAGATAATCTGAAGGCAACCCCAACATTAATTTTACAAACTTTCATCAAATCAAATAACCCATTTTAAACCTTCAAGCTTTTTAAAACACCATTAATGGTGTTTCGAAAATAAGCAACCATAATAATCAAAAGCAATAAATAATATACTTGTGTGCTACTAATATAAGAATCAACGAACTGATCAAGCATCATATGGTCCAAAACTTATATCATCAAACTAACACTTAATAACAACTGAAATTAACATATGGTTCAGATACTTCAAAACATAACGGAGATAAAAAAAACAAGCTAATCAAACAAATTGAAGCCCGCGTCATCATCTGGCTGCTCATTAGGTCCATCCTTCTCCTCCTCCGTAGCAGCAACAAGAACAACACCAAAACCAGCAGCTGCTATAGGTGCAACAGCGGCAAACTTGCTAGGATCCTCCAGGTATTCTTTCACTTTGTCAGCCAGAGGGAAAGAATAATCGGTCTCAACAGCAATGGCCAACACATTCTTGTAGGCTAAGGTTAAATTAATAGCTTAAATTAATTTCTTAAATTAATCGAAAGTTCTGTAACGGAAAGATGATTGAATTTGAGAGCTTAAGCTTAAATTAATTTCTTTAATCTTCAATTGGATACGAGTACCGATAAAGAAGAAGAGGGAAATGGTGAAAGTGGAGGAGGCAATGGTGGAAATGGTGGTGGACATAAAGAAGAAGAAGGAGGGGGAAATAAAAAAGACAAAAAAAATCTATTTTTTTGGCTCTTTACGCGCCTATATTGGGTGAAACTCACTCTATGTGCCAACTCAGCAAGAAGTGCATGATTGGAACAAAGTTCATGTAATGTACGTGCTCATTAAGAACACCCCTAAGTTCAGGGTGTCTAAATGAAAAATTATGCCAACTTTAAGTGTCTCCGTATGTATTCGGCCTACATTAATGTTAGTTAATCTTTAGTTTATCTTTTTTTTTTTTGGTTAAAATAATCTTTAGTTTATTATTATTGTTCAGCTGTAGTAGTATAAACAACACCAACTATCATACACAAAGTTTGAGAAGGTTGACTAATAAGAATTTAGTACTCTAAAGGATGCAATTGATACGTTAATTCCTTGTGGGATTCGACTCTGGGCATGATACCCCGGATTATATTTGCAACGCCCGCTTAGTCTTTTAATAGATACAGTTGAGCGTGATCACATATATAACGTCATCTGGTCATGGGTCAATGTAAATGGATGCAATGCATAAGAAGTACGCCAATAAAATCTTTCGGAGTGTCATAAGACTATTATGCCTTTGATTAATATCATGAAATAAACTGTATCAACTTACGTATTTTCTGAGACCCGTGAATAGATGATAGAATAATAAGACGCATGAAGAATCAAGAACATATGCATCTCTAGCATTTTTATGAATAGAGTCATTTATGGAAGTTTTACATTTGCTCGTTTCGTTTGTATCGAATGGATCATGGCAAAAGAAAAGAAGGAATAGCCTTAACATATATGAACCGAATCTCTTGAAAATCCCTCTAACACACGTCAATTACGACAACACTTAACGGTGAATCGAAGTAGAAAAAAATCCGTGTGATATTCTTGAGAAAGATTGCACCGTACTCCTTTAAAACCGCAAAAACCATTGCTATTATGCCAAGAAGTCTCGTATGAATTTTTTTTCCAAGAAAATCACGTTATTACCATTCAAATGCTTGGATGACTTTGCTGGAGCAATTTACATTGCTATGTAGATTAAACATGTCTCCCTTTGTAACTTTTTTGAGATATCACGTTACTATCACCTAGGTAATGACTAAGCCCCAAGATTCTCTTAGTATGACATCTTGCAATGTGACATAAGAGTCACTTAATTGATCTTTATGTTGCTGCCACGTTAGTTATCCATTAACTTATCAAAGATTATCACTAATTATCCATTAATTTTTTGATTAACTTGTTAATATCCCACAAACCAATATTTAACCAATTATCCATATAATTAAGAATTATCTCAAATTACTTAAAATACTACTTACTTTTAATACACATTATATACCTTACTATCATGATCATGTGGTACCTTGTTTGGCACTAATCCATAAATACCGGGTATTTTAGCTCATGCCGTATTTTATCCCAAAATGTCAAACTTCAACGAAATTCATTTTATTCGATTCACTTACCCTCTCACCTTCACGAATTAATTTACCATTTATTTAAAATAGCATAATACTTATAATCCCAAAATAAATCTCATTCCCAAACTTACATCGATTAGCTTACGATGAAACTTTAACGCACGAACATACGGGATGTAACATCTCATTTTCAAGCTTTCATAAATTTACTTATGGCGTACTTTCACGTACGAAAATATGGGGTGTAGCAATTTGCCAAAAAGTTCATGTCATTTACAATTATAATAGAGCTCACTATTTATAACTGTACATGGGAAACAAAGTCCTAGGATCATGCACTTCTTTAACATTAATTATGAGGGTCATTGAAGAACGTGCAATGACAGGCATGAATGGCAAATTCTTTGTAACATGCAGTGTATTAAATGTTGTAGAATATTCTTTATTAAATGCTACCGAGTGACAGTTGTCTTCGGTTTTAGCTATCCTCTGCCTTTGGCTCTACGTGTCACTCTCTCGTGCAATAACTTAGCATAGCATATTTTATCCTATATAGAAACAAACTAAGCAATTTGATGTAATGTAAATATGAAAAATAGGAAAGTATATGCGTGCTACTAGTATTATTGGTAAAAAGGGGGGAAACTATCAACTACCTACTACCTTTCTACCTTAATGCTCGACCTCCACACCCTCATATCAATGGCATTTCCTCAGTGAGCTGAAGTCGCGCTATGTCCTGCTTGATCACCTCTTCCCAGCACTTCTTATAGGTCTGCCTCGACCTTTTCTCAAACCCGCCATGGTCAACCTCTTACACCTCCTAACAGGAGCGTCAATGCTTCTCTTCTTAACATGTCTGAACTATCTCAGCCTCGACTCCTGCATCTTGTCCTGTACGGAGACCACTCCTACTTTGCCCCGAATAACTTTGTTATTAATCTCGTCCCTCCTGGTACACCCCCACATCCATCTCAACATCCCCATTTTTTGCTACTTTCATCTTTTGCACATGAGAGCTCTTGATTGGCCAACACTCGGTCCTGTACAACAGGGTAGGTTGAACCACCACTTTATAAAATTTACCTTTAAGTTTCGGTGTCACATTCTTATCACATGGAACATCGAAAGCAAGCCTCCACGTCATCCATTCCGCTCCAAGATGATGTGCGACATCCTCGCCAATCTCTCCGTTATCCTGTATAATATACCAGAGATACTTGAAACTACCTCTCTTGAGGATGACTTAAGTATCAAGCTTCACATCCACGCCTGCTTCAAGGATCCCATCACTGAATTTGCACTCTAAGTATTTTGTTTTAGTCTTGCTCAACTTGAAACATTTAGACTTCAATGTCTGTCTCCAAACCTCCAACCTTGCATTTACCCCGCATCACCTCTCGTCTATTAACACTACATTACCGGCAAACAACATGCACCATGGAACCTCCTATTGGATGTGCCGCATCAGCACGTCTATTGCCAGGAAAAATTGGGACGGGCTAAGAGCCGATCCCTAGTGCAGCCCCATCATAACTGGAAAGTGTGCCGAGTTTCCTCCTACACTCCTCATCCGAGTCTTAGCACCACCGTACATATCGTTAATCATCCTAGTGTACTCTATCGGGACGCCGCTAACCTTCAAGCACCTCCACGGAACCTCCCTCGGGACTTTATCGTATGCCTTTTCAAGGTCAATGAACACCATATACAAGTTATTCTTACTCTCCCTATACTGCTCCACTAGTCTCCTCACCAAATTGATAGCTTCTGTCGTTGAACGCCCCAGCATGAATACGAACTGGCTCTCAGAAATAGACACGCTCCTCCTCACCCTGGCTTCCACCACCCTCTCCCAAACCTTCATAGTGTGGCTCAACAACTTTATACCCTTGTAGTTGTTGCAATTTTAAATATCATCCTTGTTCTTATACAATGGGACCATCATACTCCACCTCCATTATACGGGCATCCTCTTTGTCTTAAAAATAATATTAAACAACTCTGTAAATCACTCCAAGCCATCTCGCCACGCATTCTTCCCAAATTTTACCGGATTTTATCTGGTTCTGTTGCTCTGCCCCTGCTCGTTTTGGATATTACCCTTGTTCTTGTTCAATTGAGATATAACCAGTGTTTGCAAACAAGCACACAAGAAGTGAAGAAAAAGAATAAGAGGGTGTATGTTGCTTCATTAAGCTATAATTAGTTTTTAATTACTTCGCAAACACTGGTACAATCTGATTAGCAGGCACTGAAAGTGGACGTTTGTCAAAATCATCCAAAAATTACACTCACGTTTGAGCTGTTTCATTGTCCAGTTTGGGCCTATGTTTAGTTCGACTCGAAAAAAGGCTATTTGTGCAAATAGCCCCTCTTTAACGAAGGAGTCTACAACCAAGTGAACTCATCTTGGTGGATCCAATTAGGCCACAGCTGCTTTCCACTAGTCCAGTTTACTTGTTTTATTATTATTATTATTATTATTATTATTATTATTATTATTATTATTATTATTATTGTTACTATTATTTCTATTTTTATTTCTCTAACATTTAACTTAAAAATAGTGAATATGGACTATTGCAGGGAAGGATTATCTTCGTTAATTTTACTCTTAAAATTGAGCGAAGATGCTGAGCAATTCACCATTTGCTAAGAGTCGTACTTAAAAAAAAAATCCAAATAAAGAGGACAAGAACACAAAAATCAAATCATAACTATCTTGTGAAGGAAGTTATAGTTTGAAATTCAAAATTTTGAAATGTAGCATAAATAAATGCAGATGGTCCAAACTCTAAAAGCTTGTAACGAAAGCCATTGTTCATCAAATTTAACTAGACTTACCTCTTACCTACCACACCAAAAAATCCCTTTACATTGATTGCAAGTTGCAACACTTGAAACTAATTGAAAAAAAAAAAACTAGCGGTTCTAAATCAATTTACATGAGCATCAGTTCTCTGCCTAAATTTTGTTTGGTTTGAGATCTATTAAGTATTAAGAGAAAATTTTATTTTAGAGAAAATCATAATAGTTACATCTAATCACAAAAATACATTAAACTTGTCCTTTCTTTTATGGAGATTTACCCTTGTTTTAGTAACAAATTAAATTTCTGTCTGAAAATGTAGTTTTTCTAATCTTAATTATATATTTCTGATTATAAGTCGCAATTTGGCGGCAAAAATATAGAAAATGTGGTGCAAAAATATAAAATTAGAAAAAATAATTACTATAGTACTACTTATTACACAAATCTATATCTATATATTATTAAAAGGAGAGGACAAAGCCCTCTCCTTAAGCCAAGTGGCACCCTAAAAAAAAGTCACATGGCATAATTAGTTACTATTTTGTTAGTTAGTTAATAATTAGTTATTATTTTTTAATTTAAATTTCTATAAAAACTGGAAATAATAAAAAATAAAAAACTACCATCTATATTATATTTAGTCAATAATTAGTTATTAGTTATTATTTTTATGAATTTATGTATCTATAAAAAATGAAAATGATAAAAAAAACTACCATCTATATATCTCTCTCTCTCTATATATATATATATATATATATATAGAGAGAGAGAGAGAGAGAGAAGTAAATAATTATATTATGTCAAGTGGTATAACCATAAGACAACAAGTGACAAAGCTCCAACAAAGTTGAAACCTTAAAATTATTTTATAATAAAATAAAAATAAAAATATTAAAAAAATTCTAATTCAAATATAAATCTATATTTATCTATCTATATTATATTAAAATGAGAGTAGTTTGCAATGTGGTTAAGCCAACTGGCAAGCTAAAATGAAGTCACTTTGCAATTTTAAGACAACATAAAATATTTGAATTATAAATGAAAAAATATTTAATGAAAGTAGTAGTCGAAGAATTTCTATAGGTATCTTTAATTAAATTTGTGTATAATTCAGTTATGGTAGGTATCCTTTTTTGAGCAAGAATCAATTAAAATTTCGTTGAAATAATAATTTTTAATTTTGTACAAGTTTTGTATCTAACCTTATTTGTGAACAATATACATTATTATAGGTAACTTTAATTAAATTTTGTGTATAATTCAGTTATGGTATGTATTCTTTTTTAAAAAAACAAAAATATAAATATATAAAAAATAACTACACATTCAAATTGGGTGGGAGTAGTTTCAAGTTGGAGTGTTAAAATTATATTTTAAAATAAAAAATAACAAAAAAATAAAAATAAAATTAACGATAATAAAAAATAAAATAAAAAAGAAGAAAAACTACCCATTCAAATTAGTGAGTAGCTTCAAGTTAGAGTTTTAAAATTAAAAAATAAAATCTATCTATATATTATTAAAAGGAGAGGATAAAACACTCTCCTTAAGTCAAGTGGCAGCATAAAAAAAAGCTACATGACATAATAAGTTATTAATTAGTTTTTTAGTTAATAATTAGTTATTTGAATTTAAATATCTAAAAAAACAAAAATAATAAAAAATAAAAAACTACCATATATATATATATATATATATATATATTTATTTATTTATTTTAATTAATAAATATAGATATCTCATAATTAGTTATAATAAAAAAATCAAAAATATAAATATGTAAAAATTAACTACACATTCAAATTGGGTGGGAGTAGTTTCAAGTTGGGGTGTTAAAATTATTTAAAATTAAAAAAAATAAAAAATTAACTATAATAAAAAAAAACAAAAAAAGAAGAAGAAAAACTACCCAGTCAAATCGGTGAGTAGTTTCAAATTGGAGTTTTAAAATAAAAAAATAAAAAAATTACTATTTCAAATTGGGGAGTAGTTTCAAGTTGGAGTTTATAATTGTTTTAAAATAAAAAACATAAACAAAGCAATAAAAAACTTTTGATTCAAATAGTAGAGTAGTTTCTTTCTAGTATTCTATATTCTATATATCTTTTATATATTATTAAAAGGAGAGAATAAAGTCATCTCCTTATGCCAAGTGACAGCCTAGAAAAAAACCTTATGGAATAATCTAAATTAAAAGAAGAGGATAAATCCCTCTCCTTAAGCCAAGTAGCAGCATAAAAAAAGCCACATGGCATAATTAGTTAATAACTAGTATAGTACCCGCGCGATGCGCGGATAAATTATAAGGAAAGATTATTCGACTGTACTACTTGTAAAACAGATTTTTGGTAAAAGGGCAGATGCTTCAAAACAACAAATTCTAACGATGAAATTTCAGCAGTTTGTTGCGTGAAGAACAAAACCAAACGATGCAACTGCAGGAGTTTGCTGCGTGAAGGTAAAACTGGTGAAGTTGAATAGAAACTGTCGTAGGGCTGAGAAGTTGAATAGGCGTGTGTTTATTGCAGTTGAGGAAACATGGCCATAAATTGCGCCTCTTTTCATTGGAATGCGCCTGTTTTTTAGGTTTCAAGGAAAAATTATTAATGAATTGTTATTTTTTAATTAATTCTTCAATAATAAATATAAATAACAGTATTTTATTTTTCCAAATCGATAATTAAACATTATTTAAGACGCCTTACTTGCTTTCTTAATGGAGTTATTGTGTCGTCATGTCCTGCTGTCGGCCTTCTTTCGCGGGAAGTTTAGATATTTTGATTGTAGGCTTCCTCCGTAGTAAATTGACATTTATAACTTTCATTATAGGTTGACATGCCTCTATTCTCACAAATATGATATACTGTTGAGGACAAACTCGAGGTGAATATAGCTACGTTTGACATTGGTTTATGAGACATTGATAGAGTTTTGGAAGCTCCAAGAAGGCCATTTACAAGATCTCAAGCTAAAGAATTGCAGACTAAGGTTGCTGG
>MU772507.1:2556-16931 GCA_026770625.1 Nicotiana glauca
GCATAAAAAGTGAAGAAAATATGTCATGGAATATGTCATTGAACATACAAAATATGTCATTGAATATGTCATTAAGCATTTGAGATGAAGATCATGGAAGAAGAGTAGACATCCACCTTAATATGATATTTATCATAACACTCCCCCTTGGATGTCCATAGATAATGTGCCTCATTAAAACTTTACTAGAAAAAAACTGTCACGACCCGAATTTTCCACCATCGGAAGTCATGATGGCGCCTACTGTCGGAGCTAGGCAAGCCAAGCATTTAATCATTTTTCGATAACAACCCAACAATAATAATAATAACAAGTCATTTAACTAAAAGCGAAAGTCTTTAAAACATAAATAACTGAAAATTCAAATGCGGAGGTTTAATATTTCTCTACCCAAGACTGGAGTCGCTACCTCACAAACCACTAAAGAGTGCTACAAACAAGTCTGAATAGAAAATACATAATGTCTGTCTCGGTACAATGAAAACAAACTGAAGATATGGAAAAGACTTCGGCCTGCGAACGCCAGCTAGGATACCTCGAATGTCCCTGGACTGGAAGCTCGCTCCCAAAATACTACTGCTACTCAATTGCTGCTCCAACACCTGAATCTGTGCAAAAAGATGCACAGAGTGTAACATCAGCACAACCGACCCCATGTGCTGGTAAGTGTCTGGCCTAACCCCGGCGAAGTAGTGACGAGGCTAGACCGGACTACTAAACAAAACCTGTACAGTTATATATATATATATATATACGCAATAGAAGAGAAAACAGAAACTTAACAAGTCAAGAGGGAGGGGAGCATGCTGTAGGGGCTATAGCAGTTTAGAATACAAGGTAAATAAATAAGGAAACGGTACAGCTAAAAAGTCAACGGGAATGTTCCTTCGTGCATTAACAATCAAAACATGGCACGGAATGTCCCTTCGTGCATTAATAATCAAAGTATGGCACGGAATGTTCCTTCGTGCATTAATAATCAAAACATGGCACGGAATGTCCCTTCGTGCATTAATAATCAAAACATGGCACGGAATGTCCCTTCGTGCATTAATAATCAAAACATGGCAAGGAATGTCCCTTCGTGCATTAATAATCAAAACATGGCATGGAACATCCCTTCGTGCGTTAATAATCAAAACAATCGTGCACGGCATCACCCATCGTGCTTTATCACCAACCTCACCCAAACAACAATCACAAACAATGGGGGCGAGGGGGGATAGACAAAAGTAATAGATATCCCGGCAAGGGAAAACACAAGTAAACAGTCAAATCTCGGCAAGGGAATAATAATAATAACTTTCACATCCCGGCGAGGGAGATAATCATAGTACGTAACAGCCCAGCAGGGGAATAATCACATCTCTTTTTCTTTCTTTTATTTCTTACTCAATAGTTACTTATCATTCGAGCCAACGCTCCAAAAAGGTTTACTAGTAATAAATTTCTTTCTCATACTCTTCACATTATATAGAGTTCACCAATTTAACAAGAAAGAGTCACAACAAAATCAGAATAAGCACAATAAGGACTCACGGTCATACTAGACTCCGGTGTATAGATTCTCGTCACCATGCCTATACAACGTACTCAACATTTAGCAATTAGCAATTTATATTCTAATCCTATTCCCTCAAGCAAAAGTTAGATCAAACACTTACCTCGGTCCAAAGAATAGCAATCAACTCTCCAATACCACCTTTCCTCTATAATCCGACTCTGAAACAATGATATCTAGGCATAATTAATTCAAGGATATCAATTAGGGCTCAATAACATAATCTCATAGCCTAGAAATGAGTTTTCTAGCATTCTTCCAAAAATACCAAAATTCGATACCGGGGCCACATGGTCCAAACACGAGGGTCCGACCAAAACCCAATCACCCATAACCCCACAAGTTCAAATATGTAATTTATTTCAAGATTCGACCCCAAATTTAGGTTGAATCACCCAAAATTCCCAAAATCCTAACTCTACACCATACCCTTAATTTCTACCTTGAATTCATGATTTAAGGCTAGGAAACTAGTGATCAGTGGAAGAAATTAAGAGGGAAAGAAGCTAAGAACACTTACCCAAGAGGTTATGGAGGAAGATGCTCTTCAAAATCGCCTATGGAGTGTTTGAGGGAGGAGCTCGTGTGAAGAAATAGCAAAAATTCCGAGCTACTGTTCTGTTTTTATGACTTAAAATCACTGGGTGAAATTACCCTACGCGTTCGCGACAGTGGGGTCGCGTTCACGATAAACAGAAGTTTGCAATCATCGCATTCGCGAGTAGAGAAGTGCGAACGCGAAGAGGAAAAATACTGGGGTCCAAAAGATGGCTTACGCGAACGCGTGAGGCCTCACGCGAACGCGCTAAAGAGGGTCGTTGACTAACGCGAACGCGAGAGATGTTATGCGAACGCGATAGAGGGAAATCCAAGGCACCGCGAACGCGGAACAGAGGGAGTGAATGCGAAGAAGTGGAACACCAAAGCACTGCGAACGCGAGCCTGGGGCCGCGTTCGCAAAGTACAAAATGACTGTGCAAAAATTGCAGCAAAATCTGCTACTTCCCTAAGTGTAAAACACCCTGAACCACCTCCAATTCACTCTCGAGCCCTCGGGGCTCCTAACCAAATACACACACTAACTCAATAACACCTTACGAACTTACTCGAGCGATAAAATTGCCAAAACAACATCAAAATCATTGAATAAGCCTCAAAACTCATGATTTTTTTTCTAACTTCATAAACTTTCAAACTTGGAACTCATAGTCCAAAATACGTCAAACGATGTCTGATTTCGACCAAACTTAACAGAAAGCGCTTAAACAATATATAAGACTTGTACCGGGCATCGGAACCAAAATATGAGCCCGATACCATAGTCTTTTAATCAATTTTTATTTCCACTTTCCTTAATAATTTCAGAAAAATAATTTAACAGAAAAATTCTTTTACTCGGGTTCTAGACCTCGGATTTCGACTCCGGGCACATGCCCGAGTCCCATATTTTTCTACGGATCCGGGTCCGTTTACCAAAAATATTGACCGAAGTCAACTTTAACCATATTAATATCAAAATTCTTCAAATTTTTCACAGATTTCACATATTTCAACATAAAAACTTTCCGGCTGTGCGCCCGGACTGCGCATGCAAATTGAGGCAGCTAAAAGTGAGGTTTTCAAGGCCTCGGAAGCACGGAAAAAGAGAAAAATACGGTGATGACCCTTTGGGTCGTCACAAAAACCCTATGGGAAAAAATTCTAGTGAAGGAAAAAGAGTACACATATTTAGAAATACGCCTTTTGGTTTCCTCGTTAAAAACCTTACAAGGAAAACCCAGTGGGACAAAACCTTGTAAGGGAAAAAGAGTACAACGTGTATTAACTCCCCCTGATGAGAGCATCAATTCATATCCTTGATCATTCACATCTCAATCCTGTACACTAGTTTCTTGAAGGTTGACGTCGGTAGAGATTTGGTGAACAAATCAGCCATATTATCACTTGAACGAATCTATTGCACATTGATAACACTGTTCTTTTGAAGATCATGTATGAAAAATAACAGTGGTGAAATGTGTTTTTCCCTAGCTCCTTTTTATGAATCCTCCATTCAATTGGTCTATGCATGATGTCTTGTCTTCATACAAAATTGTGGGTAGTTTTCAACACTTCAAACCACATTTATCTCGAATAAGATGTATTATAGACCTCATTTCTTGACTTTCTTCATGAATAGAAATTATCTCAGCATGATTAGATGAAGTAGTCACGATTAATTGCTTAGTCGATCGGCAAGATATGGCAATGTCTCCACATGTAAACACATAGCATATTTTTGATTGAGCCTTATGTGTGTCAGATAAATACCCCGCATCGGCATAACCAACAAGATCGGAATTGCAAGAATTGCCATAAAATAAGCTCACATTGATAGTCTCATTTAGATAACACAATATATGTTTGATTTCACTCCAATGCCTCCTTGTAGGAGTAGAGCTATATCTTGCTAAGACATTAACTGAAAATATTATGTCGCGCCTTGTAGTGTTAGCAAGATACATTAGTGTATCAATTATACTAAGATATGGTACTTCAAAACCAAAAAGTTCTTCATTATTTTCATGAGGTTGGAATGGATCTTTATTTATATAGAGTGATCTCACTTCCATCGGGGTACTAAATGGATTTGCTTTATCCATATAAAATCTTTTCAGTGTATGTTGATTGATGGATAAAAATTTCATCTTTCATATACTCAATCTTAGACCAAGACAAAATTTTATCTTTCCAATATCTTTCATTTCAAATTCTTTCTTTTAAACAGTCTATTGGTTTAGAAAGCTACCCAGGAGTTCCAATGATATTTAAATCATCAACATACACATCGATTATAGCAAATTTAGATCCAAATCCTTTTGTAAGGACATAAGGACAAATTGAATCATTCTTGTACCCTTCTTTCAACAGGTACTCACTCAGGCGATTATACGACATGCACCCTCATTGTTTCAATCTAAGAATTTTTGAAGCTTTATTTAATAAATTTCTTGGAAACCATAATATGCTCCAAGACAATTTAAATCCTTCAATGATTTCCACTACACGCATATTAATATTTTCATATATTGCCAGATTAAAACCTAAAAGGACTATATTCACCATAAGAGAACATGTCTCCATATAATCAATGTTAGGATATTTACTAATTTTCTTATGTCACAAGTCTTCTTTATGTCAATTGATTTGAACTTTTTGCACAAGAACACGTTTATACCTCCATTGGCTTTATACTTTCAGGTGTTGGGACTATCCATTCAACTTTACATTTTTCAAGTGAAGTCAATTTTTATTGCGTATTTCATTTGGCCAATCATTTATCTGTTCAAATTTCATGACAGATTTGAGCTCAAGATCCTCGTCAATATTAATAATATTGAGCGCTACATTATGTTAACAACATCGTCGACGATCATTTTATATCGGTTCAGTTATTATACAATAAAGACATAACTTATTGAGATCTCTTTATCTCATTATTTTCAGGTACATGAGCCTCTCACATGAGGTCTTAGTGTTAAGTCGTGGTGCTCTTCTAGATCACTTGCCTCGTTATTATGACCATCTTGAACAGTTGCCCCTCTCCTTCTTCAAGGAGTTTTATCTTTGGAACCGATTGGTCTGTTACGCTTCATGCGTGCCATAGACTATGTCCCTCATGGACTTTATTCTATTTGGAGCATTAGCAGCTGAAATATGATATTTAGTTTTGGGTCAGCAAATGCGTCTGGCAATAATTTATACATTAATAATCACTTGAACTTCAAGTTCATATTTTCTTGTACGAGGATCTATATGTATTCATAATAATTCATTTCACATATCGCTTTCTCAGCTATCCATTTTCTCCCCCTAATGTTGGGATTACAAACACATTTCCCAGCCTTCTTTGGGAACTCATCTCTGTGTATTGTGGTGGCATAATTAAATCATATAGCATATCCATATTTCTATATAGGAATATTTGGTTCCTGACCGTGAACCAATTGTGATGGGGAGAATTTATCACAACTTGTTGGCTAGATGCGTACAAATGCTGTTGTATATTAAATAATACACCTCATACCAAATTTCTATTTAGGAGTTTTGTTCTCATAACCAATGGTTTAGCTATAATTGGAGGCATACAATTTCTGCTAAACCAACTTGGATTTAAACCAGTATTATCAAGATAAATCATCATAATTTATATTCTGGAACTGTGCTCTAATAATTTGAGCAAGCAATCTTGCAAAAGCCAAGCTGCAAGTTGATAACAAATGCACATGTGACCGTAGAATAGATATATCTATTAAAATCATTTAATAATAAACGGTTCACATGACAGGTGACTGGGCCCATATATTTATCTCCTTTTATTCGTTCCAGAAATAAAGGGATTCAATCCCAACCTTAAGTGGTATATCATGAGAATAAACAGCACAAGAGAATTCTTGAAGAATCTTTTATTCTTCGATATATGCCAATGTAATTCTCAATTAATTTTTCGCATCATAATTGAACCGGGATGGTCAACCGGTCATGCCAACTAATATGTATTTTAGTAAACCTCTAGTTTACTTGTGGCATATGATTTCAGCATCATGCTTATATTTGTGTAGTACAAATAGAAAGAAGATCGGGTAACCTTTCATATTTATCCGGTATAATTATAGAAATATGAAGATATTCAATCTTCCTTTCATTTATAGTCTCAATATGCCAACCACTTTGATTTATTCATTTGAAATTCAAAAAGTTTCTTTTTGAGATTTTACAATAACAATATCATGAATAATTTTATTCATCCGGATAGTAATAAATTAGTTTTTCTAGAGCTCTTAAAAACTTGTGTACTACAAGATATTTTATCATATCATTCATATGGTAAATGTCTCCTTCACTGAGAAAAGTATATCATAATAAATTATCATGGTTAAAATTATCATAAGCAGAATCATTTCTTGCTTTAATTTTGCCTTTAATAACTTTGTAAGGTATGACAAAATAATTTTTGATGTACCACATGTACGCGACCAATGACATATTCATGTAAACACACAATAATAGTTATTCTCTTTATTTCACTCAAACCTCCCTTAGAGGTGAGTAGTGTGATATTCATCTAATCATGAATTGCATGTCTTTATTGCTTTATCACATATTGCCACATTCACCTTTAGGAATGGTTCTGCATTTTCAATGCTTTTCACAAGTCACATTCTCTTCAAGGAATGGATCATGATGTGCTTTATACCAATTTGATGGTAAACATTACCTTTATATTTTGAAGGACTTATTTTGAGAACCCTTATTGTTCTCCTTTTATAATCATTGTGATGATTATTATTATTTGGAACGCTCACGCTCATTGTTCAACCACTTGTCTTCATTTAGACTTAATATGCGTCGCCACCACATTCACTTCAAGAATGGAACAAATCAAGTGAGACAATATTTATGACTTTTCATAAAAAATATATTATTTTTCTTTAATCATCATTATATCATCAATATGGTACATTGGGACTCAAACCCAATGTCTTACCAATATAAAGGCATGTTAGGCCATAATAAATTGGGACTCAAACCCAACTCTTATCATTATGGAGCATTAGGACTTGATCCCGATGTCTTACCCTTAATTAATGGCATAATAGGCTAATTAATATTGAGATTCATTTTCAAGCCTTAATTTCAATCACATGCCAAGAAAGTTGCACACAACTAATTTGCAACTTAGCAAATCAAATTTGTTTTCTTAAATAAGTGTACAAATCTCAAATCATCATAAATTTTTATCAATTATTTGTAGCATCTATATGAAATACAATCATTTGTAGTCAGAATATTTTTTTTAAATTCTATTAGAGTTTAAATGGATCATAAAATCATTGTCATAATATTTATTGAGCATCTCTAAAAAATATTATTGTTTTCGGGGGTATACCATACCTATTGGATTTGATTTAACGTCATGACTTTCCTTCACTCAATTCAACCAAGAAATGAGTAAATAAATTTATCAAAAGTACAACATATAGGTAACAATAGTACTAATACATAAATTCAGCATTTATATTACCTAAAAAGTGACACTATAGGTAAAAACTTACCAGTTGTAGCTTATGCATCATTCATATAAAATACTTAAAAATGGTAAGTCAGTAGCAAACATCAAGTAGATCATGGATACTTGAAAATACCTCTTCTAGTAGTCATACTAATCACTGTTTGCTTTCAAATGATACAATCATAAATTATGAAGTATACTTTCTCAATAGCTGGTTTGTTTTCCAAATTTCAAAGAAGTAATTAATCTACCTAGATAAAGATGTGAAGTATTTCTTGTTTTCTTCAAGATGATTTATGCTTCTAATTAGTATGACTAATTTTTTTTTTCTTTTACTATATGCAAGGGCAAAAATCCAATAGAAAAAAAAAATTCATCCAAGTAAAAGAAAATATTAAAAGCGACAAGACAGACCGAAGATAGTTAACACACAAATATGCATAAGACAACTTATATAACATATCCTTGGTTACCATGACATGCATCATATCAACAATTAACTGCTACTATAATTTTCACATATAGAACTTCGAAAATTTTATTCCATTCATGTGATATAAAAGATGTAATATTAATATGTGCTTATGCAATACGGGTGTAGTACCAAGTTGTGTGCATATGAGATATTAAAGGAATGACAAGTATAAGATAATCACACCTTCTTACGTTTCATTACTTACCATATGTAGTTTTCTCTTTACATCTAACCATGAGATGATATGTATGGCTTCTAATTGAAATCTTTCCGGATGTAGAATTTTTTTTTTTTTTTGTAGATATATATACAATTGGTTAGAGACTCGTGCTGATAACATGTTATAAAATAAAATCAATTTAGTAACATGAACAAGAAATAAAAGCAATTTTGTAAAACATGAACAAGAAATAGAGATAGAGAGAAGGAAGAGATTTTCCTCTTCAATTGTGTGTATTTTCCTATCTATTACAAGGTCTTTATATAGGCATAAAAAGTGAAGAAAATATGTCATGGAATATGTCATTGAACATACAAAATATGTCATTGAATATGTTATTAAGCATTTGAGATAAAGATCATGGAAGAAGAATAGACATCCACCTTAATATGATATTTATCATAACACCATTGAGTTTTAATAAAATACTAAAAAGGATTTTTTTTTTCCCCATTTCTTGAGAGTCTGTAAAGACAAAAAACGGAAGACGTTTAATCTGCTTTCTTAACTTTTAGATACATTTTGAAGTACTGTAGTTATTGTGATCAAGCGCGGAAGAGGGTTCACGCGAATTTCTTTTGTAGGAAAATTATAGGTAAAATCTGTTTTATATCTTTATATATTATATTTTAAATTTATTTATCACAGCCCAAAAAGTAGTCAAGAGTGTTAAAACCTTTATGAGGTAGCTATTTTAATTCCCAATAGCCACATTCCTTTTTAATTCTTAACTTTTTTTTCTTTGAATTAGTTAGTGGAAATCCTACCTCTATTATTGACGGTGACTCCCTTGCACAGAGATGAATACAGGTATATCAAGAGTGCAAGATTATTCATGAATGCACATTGAATTGTTGAGATTATGCATTTAATTTCTGGTAGTAGATCCATAATTAAAAAAATGCATTGGCTAATAATGCATTGTAGGATAATAGATTTAATAGAATTTTGAGAAGCAAAATAGCAAAAACTGAAGATGCACATGCATATTTATAGTCCGTTTGGTCAAGCTATAAAAATCAGCTTCAAAAATATTTTTCTCAAAAGTACTTTTGGCGAAAAGGAGCTTGTGTTTGGCTAATTAGTTTGAAAAACAATTCTGAGCAGCAATTAGTATTTGATCAAGCTGTTAAAAACTGCTTCTAAGTGTATTTTTCTCAAAAGTGCTTCTCAAAAAAGTACTTTTGGAGATAAGCTACTTTTTTCTGCTTTTCCAAAACTGCTTCTGCTTCTCCTCAAAAGCATTTTTTTTTCTTTCCAAAAGCTTGGCCAAACACCTCAATTTTTGGCCAAAAGTGCTTTTGGTTTAAAAAAAAAAGCACTTTTACCCAAAATAAGCTTTGGCCAAACAGAACATTAATGTGCAAGATTAGAGTCAAAGATGTAGTTAATCAGCAGCTTTTCATTTACTAATGTCCACTGCTCAGTTACGAATAGTTGTACTCATAAATACCACTCATATAATTGTGCTAGCTAGTCTACAAGTTGTTAAAGCTTTAATAAAAAAACCAGACTAAGCAATATAGTATACCTCGTCGCTAATATTTTATTACGAGTAATAATTCTGACAACTTCGACAAAAAAAGATATTTACTTATTACATAGATGGTGCTATTCGACTTTCTTTTTATTTCATATTTACTCATTTTCTCTTATTTTTACGAGAAGAAATATTTTGGTAATAACCTAATTAAATTGAAGTTTGAAAATATTCTATCAGCAATCCGCCCCAATCTCAAATTAATTGGAATTCATTGTTTAAATTTTTCGTATCTATTAAATATAGATCTTCAGATTGAGCCACACTCAATAGTTTATTAGTCCAATTTGTTGAGTTATTTCGTGAGTAGGCTACTGCTACTATCTTCCGATATTTTACTTCTATAAATTTTGCTATTGTACAAAAACATTGCTTTTATTAATTTTCGTATTATTCAGTTGTTTCATTTGAAGTCTGTTCCCACTCCCAGTTTCCCACATAATGTTCCTAGTTTAATTCTAAGCTCGTTTCGACAGAAGAATAAAACAGAAAACATATTTTGATAAATATATATTTAAAAAAAACATGTTTTTGTCTCTAAAAACAAAATAATACTCCAAAAACATATAGCTAATTCTCTCAAAACAATTTAAATTAAAACCATTCTCCAAATATAAAATTCAAATACTCGCAAACAAACAAAACTCAAACAAGGAAAATCCGATCATTTTTCAATCCAAAGTAGGTTTATCGTCGTAGTACATGTAGATATTTGGCATGACTATTATTGGCGGCTCAATAGAATTAAAGGTTTAAAGCCAAACTTGTTAAGAGGCTTCAAGTTATTTTTTTAAAGAAAATTTTTGCTTATTAATTATCTAACTCAACTAGATTAATGGTTTGTTCATCAAAAGATCACTTTCCCATATTTTTTTAATTTAGTTCTATTGTTTGTTTAAAATTTATTAAGAGCTATTGTTTGAGAATGTATTAAGTTTCATTTCTTCTTCTTTTTCTTAGTTTGTATACGGGTAACACCGGAAGTAATGAGCACCCCAATTTCTCGGTGGGGGAACGAAGATAGGACATAACTGCTTGTTACAATCGAGATTGAAGCCAGAAGCCGCCCGTATCAAAGCTCGAATTAAATACCTGCCCGGGAGCCATTGAAATCATGACCCCGGATCGGATTCGATTAACGAGACCTCGAGAAACATTGCCAAACAATCGCATACGATTAACAAAGGTTCGTGAACAGTGGCGAAGCCAGGAATTTACTCAATGGTGTTCAAACTTGAAAGAAGTGAAAAATCACCGCGAAAGAGTGTTCAATATATGTTATATATCTCTAAAATCTAACATTTTACCTATATACGCAGTGTAATTTTCCTACGAAGGGTGGTCAATGACCACTCTTTATAACATGTAGCTTCGCCCACGGCCGCGATATCTGCGTCCAATCAGATACCACGACTTGAATCTCCGCCTGTATCAACGGTAGATAAGTAATTAGCGAAAAGAAAGATTTTTACCTTGTTTAAAATTGTACTTAGGGTAAAACTCACCTACTAAATAAATGGGAAACTGACTATTCATCAGACACATTGTAGCACGCATCCCAAGGATATATACATTTGTTTTCTCAACTTTTACAAATTATTAAAAGTTCTTGGTTTTGTCGATAAGTTCTTCATAAGCGTTGGCTCAGAACCGAATGCAGGCTTCTAGGTAAGCTTTCAGCCGAACCCGGATACACTATCATCACTGGCTTGACAATTTGTTCTGTATTTTGTTTGCGTATCTAACGTCGTTAATCAATTGTATCGAATTAATTTAAATATACTTAAAAATGCGTATAAATTCAATTGTTATCCATTTTTAAGGGTAAACAGAGTTTTAAGTAACCTGATTCGTGTATTCTATATCAGAATCTACAAAATATAAAAAAAAATATACAACTGTAAACTAAAACCAAAAATGAAAATAAAAAAACTCAAATGCTAAATAGTAGAAAGAATAACAAAATGCAATTTAACTATTCAATGCCTCCTTCATCTCTTATTTGACAGAAATAGATAGCTTAGTATTTGCAATATTTTTCGGAAAAAAAAAATTCCATAGTACTTGCTATACTATTA
This sequence comes from Nicotiana glauca, assembly GCA_026770625.1. Lineage (NCBI taxonomy): Eukaryota > Viridiplantae > Streptophyta > Magnoliopsida > Solanales > Solanaceae > Nicotiana > Nicotiana glauca. The sequence goes on from MU772507.1 coordinate 14,483, forward strand.
ATAGAAATATGGAGCCTCAAAACTAGGGGCCCTAAATCTAGTAAAATCATGTCACGATCCGGATTTTTCATTCTCGGGAGTTGTGATGGCACATACTCGTCAAAGCTAGGCAAGCCAAATATTATAGATTCACTAACTCTTTTATTTAACCCTTTTTAATAGTTTAAATCATCTTTCGATCAACAAAGAAATTTTAACATTAATTAAATACATGCGGAAGACATAATCTTATAATTTAGCCAAAAAAACAAGTACAAAAACATCAAGTACATCTCTACCCGGAACCGGTGTCACAATATCACGTACCGTCTACGAATACTACAAACAATCGTCTAGAAAGAAAGATACAATTTGTCTATGAAGTAAATAAAAACAGAATATAAAGATAGAGGAGAACGTCGGGGCCTCCGGACGCCTGCAGGACTACCTCGGGATCTCTGACTGGACTGAAGGCATCCACCCAAAGTTATGGTCCAAAAGCTGCCGCTCTGGGATCTACACACAGTGCAGAGTGTAGTATCAGCACAACCAACCCCATGTGTTGGTAAGTGCCTGGCCTAACCCCGGCGAAGTACTAACGAGGCTAGGACCAGACTACCAAATAAACCTGTGCAGTTATATAATATACAACGGAAAATAAACAGAAATAAATAAGTAAAGATGGGAGGGGGAACATGTTGCGGGAGAGTATCATTTACCAATAGTAATTTAAAAGGAAAGCATAAAGAACAATTTAAAACTCACAGCAACAGAATCAAGAACTCGTAACCAATCAACAAGTACTTTTATTATCTATTGTTGTGGCACGCAACCCGATCCAAATTATAAAATACTGTTGCAGCGCGCAACCCGATCCATATCATTTATCACTATTGCGGCGTGCAACCCAATCCATTTATATTATTGTTGCAGCGTGCAACCCGACCCAATTATATTATTGTTGCTGCGTGCAACCCGATCCAAATATAATATTGCTACGGCATGCAACCCGATCCAAAAATAAAATTCAATACCAATCACACAGAGAGTCCCGGCAAGGAATCAATAAAGAAATAACACTATCCCGGCAAGGGAATCGACATTTTAAGTAAATACGTCCCGACAAGGAAAAATCAGCTATAACCAAACTTGTTCCACCATTTGAATTCCTCAACTAGCACCAATACTCAATCATAAGTAATTTCCACGAGAATAATCAAAATCCTTGCTCAAGACAGAGAATCAACAACTTAGGCATTCGTAGTATTTGTCAAGAACACAATAATTTCAATATAAGAGTCACGGTCATGCTTTGACACCAACGTATAGATATTGTCACCATGCCTATACATCGTACTCAACAAGTAACACGTAGCAAATAGGACACAACTCCTAATCTCTCAAGCTAATGTTAGACCAAACACTTACCTCGAACTTCCACGACCAACTCAAGCCTCAAATACCACTTTTCCTTTAGAATTTGGCTCTAAATCAATTGTATCTAGACATAATCGACTTAATAACATCAATGAATGCTAAACAATTCGACTCCAAGGCTTAATTATAGATTTCCTATCATTCTTCCCAAAAAGCCAAAAATCGACCATGGGCCCGCTTGGTCAAAATACGAGGTTCAGACCAAAACCCGATCACCCATTTACCGACGAGCTCGAATATATAATTAGTTCCAAAATCCGACCCCAAAATGAGGTCTAAAAACCAATTATACAAAAAGCTCTAACTCTACCCAAATCCCTAATTTTCTACCCTTAAAACATGATTTAGGCCTAGAAATCTAATGGTTGTTAATGAAAATTAAAGAAAATGAGTCTAAGATTATATACCTATGGATTTGTGGTCAAGCTCTCTTTCAAAAATCGCCCAGTTTAAAGTTTGGAAGAAGAAGTTATGCAATTTTTGTTGAATCCCGTATGTTCTGTTATTGTTTAAAAATCACTGGGCAAGCCTTCATCGCGTTCGCAATAGGCCTATTGCATTTGTGATGGGTCGACCATCATGTTCATGATTGACGGCTCGCGTTCGCGGAGCTTAAGATCCTAGAGCCTTCGAGTTCGCATAGGACAAATGTGAAACCCCTCCCCCAAGCCTTTAACCTTATGCGTTTGCGAGTGCCTGGACGCATTCGCGAAGTGTGTTCCTGTAATGACCCGACCCGTCGTCTCATGTATCTTCGCCCCGTTTTCCCCATTTTATGCTTCTATATGTTTCATTATATGTGTTTGGTGAATTTGAAGTAACTCGGATAGAGTTTGGTTGGAAATGAGACAATTAGTCTCCTTAAGAGAAGGTTAGTTTGGAAAAGTCAATCGGAAGTTGACTTATGAGTTAGAGGGCTCGGAATGGATTTCCCATGATTCGACTAGTTTCGGGTGATGATTTGTGACTTAGGAGTGCGATCGGAATTGAATTTGGAGGTCCGGTGTACAATTAGGCTTGAATTGGCGAAGTT